>BBSZ01014197.1:0-32940 GCA_000981365.1 Subanguina moxae
CTTAGAAAGTGTCCCCTTACTTGTCCCCTCGTAAAATAATATGTAGTGCAATGAACCATATAAACAAATATATAATGAAAAAAAAACGAATGACAAAAAAGACCAAAAAAGTGACGAAAAAACAACAGGGGGGACCAAGGCAAAAAAAATGTCCTCTTCTAGTATAGAGCCAAGGTGGCGAGTTGGGGGTGGCGAGTTGGGATAGTGGCGAGTTGGGGGGGGCGAGTTGGGATGGTGGCGAGTTGGGGGTGGCGAGTTGGAAAGGTGGCGAGTTGGTAGGCGTCCAAACGTCTATGCACCGGTAATAGTATAACTGTAACTTCTCCTTATTTTTTGATTATAATTTATGATATTCCTCTACAACCTGACCAAAAATATAAAACATTTTTCATTAGTAATCACTCTTCAGTAGTTCCACTTGCCAATGGATTAATGAGTATTTTTCGGTGTGATTAGGATTGAATTGCTCTTCTTTGAGTGATGACCAGAACAATGAGCAATGGCCTTGGGAGCCACTCTCGAACAGCATAACTTTACACCGCCACTATGTCTTACATGTGTATAGCCAACATAAAGCAGATAGTCAGCAAAGGAAAGCACCTTCACAGGCGAGATATTGAAGAAATAGGAGAGCAGAGAAAGCAAGCGATTGGTCAGAGTGAGGAAAATACTTTCATGTCTTTCCCACAACCTTCCCTTTGCCTGTCTCTCTTTTTGGTGGATTATCGACGAGCGCTTCGTCCTCCTTTCCCAAAGGAATATATCATTTTGGGGACCTCTGCACCATCGGTTTTATCTCATTCGTCTATCTGTGCACTCTAGTCACTTATGTTCTCTCGTCTTTACTTCCTAACTGCATTGCTCAAATTCCAAAAATTAACAAATGAGTGTAGGAAGGACCTTTCCTCAAATGCCGAAAAGAAGACCCATTTGTTCACAAAAAAGCTTTTTTTGGTGTTGTCTCAGAGGCGCAAATTTCTTGTTAACTATACTTTTGGCAGGAAATGCCACTTTGTTGCAAACAATTTTTATGAGAGCCATAGTGAAAATATCACTGCTAGAGATCATTTTGTTTCGTTAACTCGTTAGTAAAGTTTCTTTGTGTTAGGTTTTTTGTTGTTGAATACTCAGTTGGAGTTAAAAGGATAGTTCGTGGTGTTGTTCTTAAAAATACTTCTTTTGCACTAGTTTTTTTATTGTAACGCATCCCATTGGAAAAAATATCCTCAAGAATCCGAATGGTAAAACAGATTTTCAAATTTTCAAATGTTGAGATATGATTAAAAGTAGTTTTGTCGACGCGTCAGGCTGAGTCGAAAGTCGGAAAATATCAACTTTTCGACGTGAAAAGTCGAAATCGACGCGTCGAGTCGACCACCCTAGTTAAAAGTAAGGTGGTCACTATTTAAAAATATTGGTGCTCTAACTTCAGGCCATAACTCGTCAATCAAGCAACTTCTTAAAATTCTGCTTTCATATTCGGATTCCTGAAGTCTTTGCTTAAAAATGTCCTATGTCCTTATTGAAGCATACCTATTTTCCCGTCTATTACCTCTGAATAACTTTTTGGAGTGATTTGTCACTACTTAGTTGCTATAATTTGCTGACTTGGGAATGAGTCATATTGCTTTCAGATAAAAAATATCTGAAACATGTCTGACGAAGGCCTACCGCCGGATCCAGTACTTGAGGTGCCTCCACCAACTGAGATTAAAGTCCTGGAATCAGCTGATGATATACAGCACCGGCGTGTGGAGGTTTTGGATCACTACTCACAGTTCAAAGACTATGCTAAGATCAAGCGAGACAGATTAGAAGAGGTGTGTTTTTTTCAAAGAATTATGCTAACAAAAACATCCTTTTCTAGGCACGCCAATTCCAATACTTCAAGGTAAATTTTTTTTTGGGATGATTTATAATCCGAGTAGTGTACCATAAATTTATTTTTCTTTTAGCGAGATGCAGATGAATTAGAAATTTGGATACTAGAAAAGCTGCAAACTGCCTCTGAAGAGTCTTTCCGCGACCCAACTAACCTTCAGGTTTGAGTAGCGAATAATTTTGGATGCTTAATCTGAAGGTAACTTGTTACACTTTAAGGCTAAAATCCAGAAACATGAAGCATTTGTGGCTGAAGTTCAAGCACATGTTAATGCCATTACAAAACTGGTAGATTCTTTATGTCTGATAGGAAGTTTTGAAAAAATTTTAAATCTTCAGGACAAAACAGGAAATGACATGATTCAACATGGACATTACGAAAAAGAGACTATTCGGGTATGTTTATCGAACTGCACTGGTGACTAGTTACTGCAGTTAATTGTCTATAGTAAGTAACCTATCTCAGCCGACTCTGACGCCTTCTCAATTTTTAATTTTACGACCTCCAATTATCGTCCTTAGTGCCTCTGAACATGCTCCAAACTCCACCTAAATAGCTACCGTACCTCGTCAGAGCAATTCCTTTCGACCTGTAAACAGTAAAGACAACATAAGAGTATGTAAAACTTAGTCTTTTGGTTTGTAAATATTGTCGTCTACAAATGTCACGTAACCGTCAAATACTATGTAAGGATGGGTAGGCAGCTTACTATACTGATAATTGACCGTAAATTAGTCTGTAATTCAATTCATGCTGAATTTTGAAACTTTCATTTTACGCAGTTTAGAAGCGACTTGAGCGACTCCACGAATTATGGTAATTTTAATTTTTCTGCTTTCAATAGTGAGCAACAGAAACAATTTTATTCTTATTTCAGGGATCTTTTGTTTTCAAAGCTGGATGACAAGGGAATCAAGTTGCAGCAAGCTTTGAAGGTAACTTCCTTACTCAATCAAACACTTTTTATGATACATTTTTAAGTATTTCAGGAGCTTCAATTCATGAGGCAGTGTGATGAGATTTTGTATTGGATCAAGGACAAGGTAAACAAACTTTTATATCAGACGTCTGTACACATAATTTCCAATTCTAGATCGCCTTTGTTTCTGCTGACGACTTTGGCCAAGATCTCGAGCATGTGGAAGTAATGCAGCGAAAATTTGACGAATTTCTTAAAGAGTTGGACAGTCACCAGTACAGAATTGGAGAAATCAATCATCAAGCTTCTCGTCTGGTCGAAGAAGGACATCCCAACCAAGAACAGATCTACAACAAAAGAGAGGATGTGAATGAGGCCTGGCATAGACTTGGCACTCTCACTGCTACAAGGTAGTTGGAAAAAATAGTAGGTTAACTGGAAAGCTCGTGGCCTCTTCAAATTTTGATTGCGACTCGCTTTGTCGACAATCTAATAATAATAATAATAAAATTCTTCCTTTCAGACGAGAGAGCTTGTTTGGTGCCCAACAAGTGCAGCGGTTCAACAGGGATATTGATGAGACTTTGGCTTGGATTGGTGAGAAGGCATCCACCCTTTCTACAGATGACTATGGTAAAGTTTTACTCGAAAAGCTGATGAAAGTGTCGTGTAAAACCCTTTTTTTAACTTGCTTTGGCGACGTAAATATTACAACTGGCAAAAGACGTCGAAAATTAGATTAAAAATTGTAAGACCCAGTGGAAGACTGAAATTTTTGGGGTGTCAGCTTAGCAAAATTTGATTGTTAGCGGAATCGGTAGAAATCATGGAAGTTAAAAGTCTTCAAAAAGAAAATTTAACCGTAAGGTTATACCATTTTTGAAAAAAATATTTACAGGTCGAGATCTAAACAATGTGCAAGCCCTTCAACGAAAACACGAAGGAACTGAAAGAGATTTAGCCGCCTTGGAGGCTAAGGCAAACTTATTATATCTTGTATTTTACAATGAAATGTTTAATTCAGATAGAAAAACTTACGGTAGAATCTGAACGACTTGGACAGTCTTATCCTGACCGGAGGGACACCATCTATGCCAAAATGCAAGAAGCCACAGATCGTTGGGAAGAGCTTAAAAGGCATGCTCAAGAACGAAAAATAGGACTGGACAGATCTTACAATCTCCACCGCTTTTTGGCCGACTACCGTGAACTGTGTGAGTGGTGCAAGAGCATGAAAGTGCTCATTTCAGCTAGCGAATTGGCTAAGGATGTAGCTGGGGCTGAAGCTCTTCTTGGTTTGATTTTTATTGAAATTATCTATTTATTATTGATTATTATGGTTTAGAAAGCCACCAAGAACACAAAAGCGAGGTTGATGCTAGAAGTGACAGTTTTGATCAAGCTGCAGGTAAAAAAGTTGCCTTTATATTATCAGCGCAATATTTTTTGTAGAAACCGGCGAAAAACTACTGGACGAGAATGTGAAAGAATCAGACGAAATTCGCTCTTGCCTCAGTCATCTAGCTTCTGAGAAATCCAGTCTCTTTAACTTGTGGGAAGAGCGACGAATTTTGTATGAGCAGTGCATGGACTTGCAACTGTTCTATCGGTATTTTTATTTTCTCGTTCAATTGAATCCTTTTTTAATGCAAATTGTTTCCAGTGACACTGAACAGGCAGAGACATGGATGACTAAGCAGGAAGCTTTCCTTGTCAATGAAGATTTAGGTAGAAGATATAGTAATTAGTTTTTACCTGTAATGATATTTAGGAGATTCTTTGGATGGGGTGGAGTCATTGCTGAAGAAGCACGAAGACTTTGAGGTCGACTTTTTTCCGTATTATACCTTCTCCTATTGTTTTATTTACCAATTTTATAGAAATCTTTGGCAGCTCAAGAGGAGAAAATACATGCTTTGGATGAGTTCGCCACAAAATTGGTTGAAGGAAATCACTATGCAGCTGATGATGTGGCTAAGCGTAGGGACGCTGTGAGTTGAATTGTTTTTGGAAATGCGTTGCTATTTAATTGCTAATTTTTTCCAGCTCTTGTCCCGTCGTCGTCAATTGATGAACCGAACAGCTGAAAGAAGGGAGAGACTGAAGGAATCGTATAGACTTCAACAATTTGATAGAGATGTAGATGAAATGTTGAGCTGGGTGAATGAGAAATTAAAGACAGCCAAGGATCAGAGCTACTTGGGTAAATTTAGTAAAGTTTTTTGCATTCATTTTACAGACTTCATCAAACATTTTACATAATAATTTTTCCAGCCATTAGAATAATTATTATTCTCTTCGTAGATCCAACTAATATTCGTGGGAAACTTCAAAAGCACGCCAACTTTGAACAGGAGCTGAGGGCCAATCGCAACCGTCTTGAAGAAATTAAAATAATTGGCCAAGAGTTGACCGAGTCCAACCATTACGCTAAAGACCACATTCTGGTTGGACTATCTTTTTTGTAGATGATTCAAGGATTCCTAACTTTTAAACGGTCATAGCCTTTTTCGAGGCTGAATTTGGAAAATTGGTTTAAATAATTAATGGCTGTATACTAGTTCGTATTTTTGGTTTTCGAATTCAGTATTTCCCGCAAAAGTTTGATCCGTAAAAAAGCATTTCGAAAATGGGATGTTTCGCAAAAAAGTATTTCGAAAATGGGATGTTTCGCGAAAAAGTATTTCGAAAAACAGGAGTTTCTCAAAATAGCTTTTCGAATTCATAGTTTTTCGCAAAAAGGGGTTTTCGTGACTTGTAAAATTATTTATAAATCTGCAAAAAGCAATAGATTTGTAAACCTCTTTAAGCACGAAGAGCAAGAATAGGCAAAAAAATACAGTAGTGTAATATTCAACAGATAAGCAAACGGTCGAAATATCAATCGAAATACAAATTTCGCGAAAACTCCGTTTTTCGAAATTCTCGTTTTCGAAAACTACCTTTTTCGAAACACTTTTCGCCAAAACGTCATTTTGACAATTTAAAACTTTGCCAAAAATATTTTTGCGAACCCAACAGTTGCGAGATTAGCCGATTTCGAAATCTAAAATTACAACTAGTATACAGGCATAATTAATTTAGGGTTCACCCTTAGGGTTGGGTAGGTATAATAAGAGAAAAGCTTTTAACTAACTTTTTATTGGGGCACCCAGTATATACGGGTACTGACCCATTACAATACAGTACAGACGCAACACTGGAAGATATGTTTACTGGAGCTTATTTTGGCTTCGTTCGTTCACCCACATCCAAGCTGGAGATTGCAAGACGCTGACATGATTTGGCTTTGGCGTCACTGAAGCTGGACTGGGACCTTCTAGAGCAAGTTCCTCTGGATCGTCATCTTCGCTGACTTCGTCATCGTACTGCTTCTGAATCTGTTCCCAACTGGTAGTCGGCTGGATGAACACCCCAATGATGAGCAGCAATTCCTTGCGCAGTGGGAAAGATGCGAATTTGAGGCGGGGATTGAAACCATACGGTCGACAGTAGAGCAAGTTTTTGGGGCACACTGGTTTGCCTTAATCTCCTCTGATCTGGAATCCTGAAAAGACGGGAAGAATTCTCTCAATAAGTTTTGGGAAGGTTCAGTGGAAATATGACTGGAAGTATGTTTCTAAGAAACGCAAGAATTCTTACAGTATGGCCAAAAATACAAGGAGAACAAAAAAAAACATTTTTTGACATTATGCGCTGAAATAATCGTTAGAGCGTTAGATGGTTAGTCTTGTAAAAACTGATTTTTGGATTTACCCTAGAAAAGGGTCAGGGCTGTTTAAAAGTATTAGAAATTCGCTAATTACCCTGTATTGCAAACAATAAATAATATATTATGTTCAGAACCGCCTGGCCGAAGTAGATGATTTGTGGACAGAATTGGTGGACGCGACTAGCAAGAAAGGAGCTAAATTGAATGAAGCCAATGAAGAGCAACTTTTTAACCGCAACATTGAGGATGTGGAGTTGTGGTTGAGTGAATTGGAGGGACAGTTGTCTAGTGAAGACTTTGGAAAGGACCTCATTTCTGTGCAGAATTTGCAGAAGAAGCTGGCTTTGCTCGAAAGTGATTATAATGCTCATCAAGATCGCATCGATGGGTAAGCTAAATTAGGAACATTTTTGACGAAAAGTGATTTTTTTGTGTTTCAGGATATCCCAACAAGCGCAGCAGTTCCATGCAAATGACCATTTTAATGCTCCCATCATTATGAAGAAACAAGAGGCTCTTGTTGGTCGTTTTAACGCTCTCCGAGATCCACTTCAACGTAAGTGACGAAAACTTATTTCATTAACAAGCAAAAAAGTTTGTTAGTTCTTGTGATTTCTTGAATTTACGATTTTTTCGTCAAAAATACGTTTGGTTTCTTACGTAGCTGCATGCTTTCTTTGTAATCTCTACTCATTTTCTTCTCTTGCAGGACGCAAAGTGAAACTGGCTGAGTCTTTGCAGGGCAACCAACTATTCCGTGACATCGAAGATGAGCTCAGTTGGATCCGAGAAAAGGAGCAGATAGCAGCCAGCACCAACCGTGGAAGAGATCTTATTGGAGTACAAAACCTGATCAAGAAGCAACATGCTCTCATTGCTGAAATTAACAACCATGAGTCTCAAATCGATTCAGTTGGGCAAGCAGCTGAGGAGAAGATTCAAAAAGGGCACTTTTTGGCACCTGACATTCGAGAGAAGTTGGCTCAACTTCGTGACAACTGGCGGAACTTGAAAACCAAAGCGGAAAAGCGGAAGACTGATCTCAACGACTCTCTCCAAGCCCATCAATATTTGGCAGATGCAAATGAGGCTGACTCTTGGATGCGAGAAAAGGAACCAGTGGTTGGTAGCATTGACTATGGTAAAGATGAGGATAGTGCTGAGAGCTTATTGGTGGGGTTTTTTTTTACCCAAGAGGGACTTTTGGATTGGGAACAGAGTATTTTGCAGAAAAAACACCGTGCTCTAATGTCCGACCTGGATGCTTTCAAATCAACTATTGAAGAACTCCGCAAAGAAGCAGGACAGTGCAAATACCAAGAACAACCTGGTGGTCAATTGGGAAAGGAGTGTGTAGTGGCTTTGTATGATTACCAGGTATTTGTCGTTGCCTAAATTAAAAATCGGTATAATAGCCCCTCAAAAGTCTATGTGTTTCATGTTCAAACTTGTCAATTTAGGAGAAGTCTCCAAGAGAAGTGTCAATGAAGAAGGGAGATGTGCTCTCACTGCTCAATTCTTCCAACAAAGACTGGTGGAAAGTGGAAGTGAGTGACCGCCAAGGCTTTGTCCCAGCTGCATATGTCAAGAAAATTGAGCCGGGAAGTCAACACCACCACCAAGCAACAGCTGGTCAACCACCAAATACGATAAATGCCAAACAAAATCAAATTGAGGATCAATACCAGAAGTTACTCGTTTTGGGAGAACAGCGTAAAAGGAAATTAGAGGAAGCTTGCAAAGGTAAAACTTGAATTTTTAATCAATTTGCAATAAAAAAAAGTTTAGGCTACCAATTGCTGCGAGAAGCCAATGATTTGGCTGAATGGATCCGATCTAGAGTATTTCAAGCTTTTTCATAGCTTCTTTTAACGTATATTGAATAAAATTACAGGAAACGGTTGCATCACAGCAAGAAATTGGAACAGATTTGGAACATGTCGAAGTTTTGCAGAAGAAATTTGACGATTTTAAGGTGATTTATTTGCTTTTTAAAATGTCTCTATATGAAAAGTTTATAGGGATTAATCGAAAAATTAACCGTATTTCTTGGTTACTCAACAGAAGTTTATTTATAGGGTGATTTGAAAGCCAATGAAACTCGCTTGCAAGAAATGAACCAAATCGCAACTTCTCTAACGAATGTTGGCCAAACCGAGACAGCTGTGCGAATCCGTCAACAGATTGATGGTATCATTATTTTTAATGGCACTAGATTAGAATGACTATGAGAAACTGTTATGAAGATTTAAATGCTCGCTGGCGAGCCCTGGAAGAGAAGGCAGATCAGCGAGAGCAACAATTGGGTTCTGCTCACGAGGTTCAACGGTTCCACCGTGACATTGATGAGACCAAGGATTGGATTCAAGAGAAAAATGAAGCCCTTACTACTGAAGACTTTGGCAGGGACTTGCGGTCCGTCCAAGCTCTACAAAGAAAGCATGAAGGCGTAGAAAGGGATTTGGCTGCATTGGGTGATAAGATCAAAACTTTGGATGAGAAGGTGATTCCCCTCGATTAAAAATCCTTTTTAAATGCGCAAACAGTTTTTTTTATCAATTAGATTTAGGCCAACAAATTGCGGCAATCTCACCCAGAAGCAGCTGAACAGATCTATGACCTGCAGCGACAAATCAATGAGCAATGGACTCTTCTAACTCAAAAAGCCAACAGTCGCAAGGAGAAGTTGCTCGACAGCTATGGTCGCTTTTTCTACAGTTGTTCAAAAAATAATCATTGTTGTGCTTCAGATCTCCAACGCTTCCTTTCGGACTACCGAGATCTCATTCAATGGATCAATGGAATGAACCAATTGTAAGGTTTTGCCACTGTATCTTTGAAGAAGATTTTGTATAGCAAAAATTTGAAAATTATTTGTTGAAATATTTTGTGTTCAGAGTTTCAAGCGATGAACTGGCCAATGACGTAACCGGAGCGGAAGCTTTGTTGGAGCGCCACCAAGACTACCGCACTGAAATCGATGCTAGAGCTGCTACTTTCCAGGCTTTCGAACAATTTGGACACCAACTCATAAGCAGTCACCATTATGTAAAATATTCTATTTCAATAGTTAATCAAGCAAAAAATGTTTATGTTCGATGTAGGCTTCCGATGATGTTCAGCAACGTCTCAAAGATGTGAGCGAGGCTAGAAGCCAGTTGGAACAAGCTTGGATTAACCGCCGCAAGGTGTTAGATCAATGTCTGGAATTGCAACTGTTCTACCGTGACTGTGAACAGGCTGATACTTGGATGTCAGCAAGAGAGGCTTTCCTAAGCCAAGAAGACACTGGAGATAATGTGGAGTCCCTAATCAAGAAACATGAAGACTTTGACAAAGCCATTTCTTCACAGCAAGAAAAGATCAACCAACTGAACCAGTTTGCCAACACGCTTATCAAAGACCAGCATTACAATGCTCCTGTAAGCTTTGAGGATTGTGGGGAAATTGCGGGTCACCAAAGTTGGGTCGGGCAAAAATCGGGCCAAACGAAATTTGAAATTCCTGTTTTATTGTTTTTTTTTTCTCTCTATTATCACCAGGAGTCTGCTTGATGTCTTCGGTCGCTAAAAGCCCAAAAAATCCGGTAAAAAAAGGCTTCCTCAGGGCTGGTATTAGCTATTAGCTTTTACTGTTACCTTTACCATTAGTTTTACCTTTATCTACAGCTTTATTTACCCTTAACCTTTACTTTTAACTTTACTCTTGCCTTTATCAGCAGCGGTATTGACAATTAACTTTTACCGTTACCTTTGCCTTTAGTATTTGGTAAAAGGTAAGGTAACGGTGAAAGTTAATAGTTAATACCAGCCTAGAAAGATGACTAGAAAAAAAGTTATGTGCAAAACAAAAGTTCAGAAATTATTGGGTCAACCTGTAAAATTGCTGTTTGCAGGGTATTGGAAACAAGCGTGACAATATTTTCGATCGATGGAACCAACTCAAAGGTGCTCTCATTGAAAAACGCTCTCGATTGGGTGAGTCGCAGACTTTGCAGCAGTTTAGTAGAGATGCAGATGAGGTGGAGAACTGGATTGCTGAGAAGTTTCAAGTAGCACAAGGTTTAAAAATAAATGAGTAATGAATTTTTGTGATGAATAGTTTGGCAGAACAAAGTTACTTGGATCCAACCAACATCCAGCAAAAGCACCAGAAACAGCAAGCGTTTGAAGCAGAGCTATCGGCAAATTCTGACCGTATTGCCACTCTAATTTCAGCTGGTCAAAATTTGATTCATCACGCTAAATGTGGAGGTGGAGAAGGAGCAGTTTCCCATAGGTTGAAAGCACTTAATGACCAATGGGAATTGCTTGTCAAGAAGACTACGGAAAAGAGTACTCGGTAACTTTTAAGGAAAAATTTTAAGGAAATTTTATCAAAGATAATAAGAATCAAACAAGTGTGCAATTAACTGAGTAATTTAAAATTTTATTTACAACGTCCCTTTTTTGTAGCCTCAAGGAAGCCAACAAACAAAAAAGTTTCATGGCTGCAATAAAAGATCTTGAGTTCTGGCTGGGAGAAGTTGAAACTCTGCTCAGTTCAGAAGACTATGGCCGAGACTTGAACTCTATTGAAAATCTCCTAAAGGCATTGCAATTTCAACTTTTTCTACGACAAAGTAACTGCTGTTTTATTTTTAGAAACATCAATTGCTGGAAGCCGACATAAGTGCACACGAAGAGCGGGTGTCTGAAATGAACGCTCAGGCTGACTCCTTGTTAGAATCTGAACAATTTGGCAATCAACAAATTGATGAGCGACGAAGGGTCAATTTTCAAGTAGTTTTCAATCAGTCAGCTCACAATTTTTCATTTATAGGGCATTAACGATCGCTATTACTACGTCAAGGAAATGGCTCACCAACGTCGCGAAAAGCTCAATAAGTCCATCACAGTGCACCAATTTTTGCGCGATATTGATGAAGAAGAGTCTTGGATAAAGTAAAATTAACTTTAAAACTACCTTGGGCCCCTTTCCGCATATCTCCCCAAGATTGCTACCAAAATATCGTAAAATTTATTAAAGTGGTTGTATTTTGGCTTTTTGACTTCTGAATAGAATTCTGCCTACACCCTGCCAATTTTGCATAAAATGAAACCGTACGATGGGTTCTGTTTCAGAGAGAAGAAACTTCTTGTGAGCAGCGATGATTATGGAAGAGATTTGACTGGAGTGCAGAACTTGCGTATGTTTACTCGATTGAATGGAATTTACAAAACAAAATCAACAGACCAAGATTATAGGCCGCAAACACAAGCGTCTGGATAATGAACTAGCGACTCATGAACCTCAAGTACAATTGGTGAGATCCAAAGGAGTGGAGTTGATGCAAGCCAGTGGAATCGGTGGGCCTGAAATTAAGAAGAGAATGCAGACATTGGAAGACTCTTGGAGACAGATTATTGACTTGACTGGAGACAGGTGAGCTGTTATTTGTTTCTCAACAGAAGAAGACTAACTTTTAAATACGCAGACATGACAAACTGCATCAGAGCGAAGAGTTTCAAAACTTCATTGGAAGAGTTGAGGAGGAGGAAGCGTGGCTTAACGAGAAACAGCAGATCCTGAGCAGTCCCAACTACGGAGACAACATGGCTGCTGTGCAAGGCTTGTTGAAAAAACACGACACGCTGGAAGTGGATTTGGAGGTACACCAACAACGCATCAACGATCTCATCAAACAGGGAGAGGAGGTTAGTTAATTATTGAGAAAATTCTTGTATATTGTCTTAAACAATCTTCTACATAGTTGATCAATTCCGGCAATTGGCACTCTCCTAGTATACAACAAAGGCTGAACCAGTTGAGACAGCGTTTAGAGGAAGTCAAGCATTTGGCAGTTCTGCGCAATGAAAAGCTCAAGGACAACTCCGCCTACCTCCAATTCATATGGAAATGTGATGTGGTGGAGAGCTGGATTGGTAAGCTTTGTGCAAAATTCTGCTTTTACTAACTCTTTAAAATTTAGCTGAAAAAGAGCAACAAGTACGAAGTGAAGAATACGGCAGAGATTTGTCATCAGTACAGCTGCTTCTCACCAAGCAGGATGCTTTTGATGCTGGCTTGAATGTAATTTTTGTCTTGTGGTGTTAACATTCATTGATTTACTTTTATCACAGGCATTCGAGCATGAGGGAATTCAGCGAATTACTGAGCTTAAAGACCAATTAATCCAAGCCCAACACCAACAAACACCCAATATTGAGAAGCGACACAATGATGTGATGATAAGATGGCAGCAGCTTTTGGTATTTTCTTTAAAGTATCACCAGGATAAATAGAGCTCCTATATATTTGTATATATTTGCGACACGCGATATTTTTTCAAATTTGCGATGCGATATGATGAAGAGCTTGCTTGCGATATTGTGATGCAATATATCGCATCGTGCAAATCTATAATATAAAGCATATTTAAAGCAAAGGACTGACTAAAAAGTTTTAGATGAACTCATTGGGAAGACGGTAAGTAACTTTTTTCAAACATTTTTTTGCAAAAATTTTCAAAATCCATTCAATTGCAGACAGAAATTAATCCAAGCACAAAAGGAATTTAAGAAGATTGAAGAGCTCTACCTAAATTTTGCCAAAAAAGCTTCCGCCTTTAATTCTTGGTTTGAGAACGCTGAAGAGGTTGTTGAGTTTAACTCAAAGTTAATTATTATTTACTGTGAAAAATTTTCTACCGCTTGCAGGATCTCACTGATCCAGTAAAATGCAACTCCTTAGAAGAGATTCGGGCTTTGCGAGAAGCCCATAGTGAATTCCAAAAGTCGTTGGTTACGGGTAAGAAAATAATGACTTGAATTCTATCTTTGGTTTCGACGGTTTCAAACTTATTGCAGCCGAGAATGACTTCCGTCAGTTGCAAGAGTTGGATCGTCAGATCAAGTCCTACAATGTTGGAGCCAACCCTTACACCTGGTTTACTATGGATGGTGGATTGGAGGTGGCTGCTTGACATTTTCTCATAGTCCAAATAACGGTAATTACAGGAAACCTGGCGAAACCTTCAAAAAATCATCAAAGAACGTGAAATGGAGCTGCAAAAAGAACACCGCCGCCAAGAAGACAATGATAAGCTTCGACGAGAATTTGCTCGTAAGCTGAACAATTATTTTTTTAATATACAATATTCTTAATAGTATGTATTTCGACGCTTGAATTCTAATAATGTTGATTCAGGCCAGGCAAATACTTTCCACCAATGGTTGGCTGACACGCGCAATGAGATGATGGAGACCAGTGGCTCTCTGGAGCAACAATTGGTTAGTTCTGGGTCCTGTTTCTCAGTTCAAATAAAATCCGTATTCGGGCTAATACGCATTGCGGTAAAACCGGTGAATTTAATATATCTTCTTTCCGACCCCAAGAGCTTCTACCCTCAAACAGCAAAAATGAACGTACCTCTCAATAAGGATCATGTACATCGCGAATCAATTCTTTTTTCGTCCATAAAATTTTTTTAAGGAAATGTTGAAACGGAAGGCTCAGGACATCCGTGGACAACGAATCCAACTAAAGAAAATCGAGGATCTTGGTGCTCTCCTCGAAGACCATCTCATCTTGGACAATCGGTACACAGAACACTCCACTGTTGGTCTGGCTCAGGTGATCTAATTAAATACAAGAAAAGTAAAATATCAAACCAATTTAAAAAATTCAATTAATGCAGGCCTGGGACCAGCTAGACCAACTGGCTATGAGGATGGAGCACAACCTGGAGCAGCAAATACAGGCCCGAAACCAAAGTGGTGTTACCGAAGAGGCTCTTAGAGAATTCTCCATGATGTTTAAACACTTCGATAAGGTTATTTCAAAGTTGTACAAAGAAATCTATTTTATAATTTATTGTTTTTCTAGGAGAAAGTCGGGTATGTAAAACTTTTTTTCATTTTTAAAACCATGAGCCCATAAAATGTCTTCAGACGTCTTGACCATCAACAGTTCAAGAGTTGCCTGCGAGCCCTCGGTTACGATCTGCCTATGGTGGAAGGCCAGCCAGAACCTGAATTTTCTAGAATCCTTGACCTGGTTGACCCTAACAGGGATGGTTATGTCACCCTACAAGAGTACATGTCCTTCATGATTAACAAGGAGACAGAGAATGTCAGGTCCAGCGAAGACATTGAAATGGCTTTCCGTGCTCTATCCAAGGAGTTCCGTCCATATGTTACTGCCGAGGAATTATATGCTGTGAGTCACACTAGGAAGCCAAATAACCAGTTCTCTCATTTTATCATCTCATTATTATGAAATTTTTGCAGAATTTGAGCCCAGAGCAAGCGGAATACTGTATCAAACGAATGAAGCCGTATGTAGACGCCATCTCTTCCCGAACCATTGCCGGTGCTCTCGACTATGAACAATTTGTGCAATCGCTCTTCCAACTTTCATAAACACTGGTTCCCTCCTTCTGCCAGTCTTATGTTAATAATGGTATATGCAAGCTTCTGCCCCCTGCATAACTGTTTAGTTACCACATATATAAATTATACTCATAAGTTAACCCTTACTTTCTTGGTTTTGCTTGTTGCGTGAATGCTTCCTAATAAATTCTCGTAATCGTGTTAGAAAATATTGTTGACACCAGAAAACACACGAAAATCAGACCAAAATTTCCCCCTTGGCTGCGTTCTGCTCAAAATTTTTGCTGAGAATAAAAACTTGTATTTTTTGTTTTTTGCTTTCCAGCTGCATCAAAACAAATGAAAGCAGTGAATTGTAAATAGGGAAAACAATGAGGAGAAATAAATATGAGACTAGTGATTGCACGATACTTTTAAGTCTTTTTGCCTAAACTAGTGGGTTGAGGAATAATTGTCCGCGCTTTTTTCAATTGCCTTTTCATAGCTGTTTTCATGACTCATATAGGCGTATGACTTACCAATGAAAAGACCTCTCCCTCTTCTTTCCAACCAGTGGTTTGCTACTTGTCAACTAAAATATTTAAAACAGCGTTTTTTTTAAATGAACATCAAAGTTTTAATAATGTTTTATGATCTAAAGCATGTAAAAGACATGATTTATGAACGTTGTAGATCATCATAAAACATCGTTCAAAGTACAGTAGAACTTCGATGACCAGTCACCACAAAAAGTTCGATCCACAGCGGGGTCCCACTATTTTTCAAAAAAGGGTGATGTATTATCAAAGCTTGGCTTTTTAAAAAGCGAAATTGTTGAGTTATGTATAAACGACTGGCGAATTATGAATTCTTGCGATTTTTTGCTTTAGAGACATCAATATCAAAATTAGCAAAAGATGTCAAAAATTGAGCAAAAAAATGATGGGACCCAGCTGTGGATCGAACTTTTTGGGGTGGCTGGTCATCGAAGTTCTATTGTAAAAAAGAACGCAATTTGGGCACAGGTACTGAAATACATTTCGACCGTTTTTTGAAGACCTTTTTATCATGATATTTAAAATTAATTCAGTTGACATACAATTTTCGTTAAACTGCTCAACTACCGTTGACTACACCAAGGCTACTTTTTCTCCTCTACTCAACATCAAGACAATATGGGAAACACCAAAACATGGCAAGACTCAAAAAGTTTTGTGCGTATTACTACACCATACAGAATTATATAATAACTTTGTGCCTTCTATTTTGACCATATAAAGAATGAGACAAAACTTTTTATAACTGGAGCATATTTTCGCTATTAAATTGCAAATCTGATCTTAAAAATCTTACCTTACTTTGTTAATAAAGTAAGGTTTCTTGGCTTCACAACTCGAAAGAGAAAATTTTCCAATTTTTTGCTTTGGTCCCCCGTGGTTAATAAGTGGTGCAAGCACTTAACAAGCACTACTCTCAAAATCAATTTCCAAATTCTTCAACGTTCTGTGATTATTTGGAGCTGTTTTTCATGTTTTGTTGTTTCTGCTCATTAAAATTGTCTACTTCTAGCCTAATTAATTCAGTTTTGTTGCTGTAGTCTATAGCTCAGGTATTGTTATCGTCTGATATTTTCGCTCTTCTTCTCTTTAGTCTCTTTGCCACATGTTTTCTTGGCTAAAGTCTGGCACCAGCACACTTCCAGTAAACTATTTGTTCAAAAAGAATTCTTTTGTTTTTCACCAATAAAAATATTTGCTCAGTTAGATGTTTTGCTGCTTTGTCTGCATGAATCAGAGTTGTTTTTCCACTAAATATAAAGAAAATAGAGGAGAGAGGAGGGGTATGGGAGGGGCAACCAAGCTTAGAAGGCTATTAGTCGTGCTCATCATCCAGGAACTATCTCTTTCCCTAACCACCCTAAAAGCGTAAACAACAGGCCAGCAAGCGAAAATCAACTCTCGACTCTTTCCTTTTATCCTGTTAGCATCCAATTTGCTGGTCTAGCATTGGCTCTATTGCCGTATTATCTAGATATAGTTGAGTCTTTGTATAACAGCATCCCTGGAGACCGTCAAAGTCTGTTTTTTTTTGATAAAATTGTGTTTTCTGTATAATAAGTTATGAGACCCATGATTTAACCCCTATGTGATGGTGTGGATAGGTAAGACCCAAACCATAAGGAATTAGGGCTGAAAGTATTTGAAAAAATAAATGCAAATTTTTACTGGCCCTGTACTTTTGCTTTTTTTCCAAGCATGGTTTCTGTTCTTTTAATTGGGCGAGTAAGCCAGCTAAAAATGAGATACTGTCAAAAAAGCAAAAAAAATTGTTTAGATTCAGTATCAAGTTTGGTTGCTCATGTGCATTTGTTAATGTAGCTGTAATGGCGTTCGTTTAAAACACTCTGTTTTCTCTATTAACGATTTAAAGAAAAGGACATGTTATCTTGTTTTCTAACTATATTTTACAACTCAGAGTAGCAATTGGGGGTGGTGGGAAAGCTAATGTCTGAGTATACAGCCACGTGTTTCTGGCCCTTTTTTGCTTTTTACAGAAGATGGTTGCAAAAGTATTTTTTATTCTTAACAATTCCAGAAGTCGGTTGGCTAGAAAGGGGAATACATCAGCAACATACAGCCAACTAATAATTAGTATTCCGGGTATTGCTTAGCTTAAGAGACAGAGTGCAGGTTGTTTCTTCATAGAAGCACTGCAATTAGTTCCTAGAAAAGGTGTAAGCTTAATAAAAAGGCAATAGTTAAATGGTATGCCAGAACTAATCTTTTAAAGAGTAGTCCACAAAATAGCAACAAGTCATGCTTTCTGGCATTTTGGTTGCAAACCTCTGAGTATCTGCGTCTTACATAGTCACTAGTTCAGTTATTATCCTTATATATTCTTCAATCATTATTTGACAAAATCTCCGCACCGAAAACTTTTCTCAGCCATTCTCTTATATTTTCCCAGCACCTATATGCAAAAGCTGAGAAATCATTAATAAAAAGTGTCAAATATGTTGTTTGTTTGTATCTATTAGAAAACCGTTTGTTTCGTTGCCTCCTTCCCGTGCCTGCACCCTTTCACCCCAGTCTTTTCTGAAGCAAAAGCACAAAGAGCAGCAACTCCTTCACAGATGGATCAAAACAAGCCAGCAGCATTGAGTGCCGCCCCCACCCCATTCTTCTGCAGCCCCTTTACTTCTCAACTCCTAAACAAGGAAACTTTATTTTTGAGAAAAAGAGCAGCCTTAGTAGCCATTCCCCATCCATTTTGAGTGATTTATCCAGCCTGTTTACATCCACCCATTCATGTTCACTCCAAAACTAAACGTAACATATAAAAACAAGTCATTTGTTGTGCATGTGCTTAATGTCACTCTTGTTATTCTACTTTTCTTCCTTTTTCCCTGCCCACTACTGGGTAAAAAGAGATACACGGCCAAACAATTTGCATAGACCCCAGAATAACAAGTGAGAAGAGGTGAATGCAGACAAATCAAGACACACCTCAACAGAGTTAGTTATAGAGGAAGGGAGTGGCAAGAGTTGTTTACCACTATTTCGTCACAAGCATCCAGGCGACTTGTTATTCCCCCAATCAAAACAACCCTTCCCTTGTTTGTCTGACTTGTCTGGCTGTCTCTTGTCTCTAGCTGTGAGAGAAGATTGTTTGTATGTGGAGCAGAGTACAATGGCTTCAGCATTCTCCTGCTCTCTCCTTTTGCCTTTTCTCTAATTGTTTGTTATGTTCTTATTGTGGTGTGTGTGCGAGCGTGTGTGCAGAGCCTGTTGTTGTTGTAGAATGGAGAAAAACAACACACCACCCCCTGCCTTCCTCACTGCAGTTCACTTTTGAATGGCTACTGCTAGTTATTCATAGCTAAGGGTTTTTGTCTGCGTGTTCCTCCATTTACTAATATTGTTGTTATTATTATTGCTCTTGTCAAGGTGTGCACGGCAAAGAAGTTTTTTGGGTGGGTTTCCGTCAAACTTTTTGCTTTCCCTTGTTATCTTTTTCTTAGAGTTTTTTGAGTTGACAAGTGTGAATATGAGTTTTTTGTTTATGATTGGTGGAGTGAGTGTCGCTTTCAACCACTGCTTGTTTTGGTTAATGATTCAGTGGAACTGTAATCAGATGCGACACTGTCAAAGACACATCTGAGAGATGGCGAGCGATCTGCATGTGATTTTAAATTTTTTAAAAATTAAATAGTTGGATGAGTTTCGCACTTTGTGGGCAGATTACAGATCCAACAAGGCTCCAGCCACAAAAGTACCCAAGAGCATTGATTTATTGCTGTTGAGTAAACATGATTCAGACGACCTACCATGTCTCCCCAAAAGTGACGGGTGAGCTCAAGAAATCGATAAGCTTACTAGGCACTAAATAATCGCTATATTATACCACGAATGGTCAAGTTGGTTTAATGTTTTGATAAGCTGCCAGAAAAGAAATTCTGGTACTACTATCTTATAAACAACACCCCCCCCATTACTTGGGTTTTCTATGAACCATTTGAGAAGTATTTTTACTATTTTTGAAAAAGGTCTGTACAAGGAAGAAAGAAACAAGTGAGGGGACATAAGAATTGGCGCTTCTTTATTTCTGCCCTATCAGCTAATGGATAATCATTGATTAATCTAAACATTTTTGATGGTGTGTTTGGAAACCACATTTATCCAGTTTGAGTGCAAATAAAAGACGCTGAGGAGTTTGTTGTTGTGTAGAAAAAGGCGCAGAAGCTAGATCCAAAGAAAAAGATTTTATCCGCTAGAAACACGTGTTGTTGTTATTAAATGTGTGCATTCCAAAACAACACTTTTATCTCCTTCTCTCTCTTTTTCATATGCAAAAAACAGAAAAACATTGTTATGAGCGTTTGATCCGTGTCATCCGACCTATTTTTTCGCCTTTTCTTCTCCTCAAATATAGTGTTGTTTTGATGGTGTTCAAGAAGAACTGTTAGCAGCAGTGGTCACATGCAGTCAATCGCCGCAAACCTATCACTTGTTTCTCTTTTGATTTCGGCTAAATTTGTTTCGCTGGAGTAACTTCCCCATACTCTTGCTTTTGCAGAAGAACAGCTTGTGGTTGTTCAATTGATGCCAGTCGCAACCACCTAATGAATTCCAAAAAGTATTCGCCAGTTATTGCTCAAGAGAAGTGGCAGCAGGCATGTCTTCAGCCAACAGCTTTTGCTTCCAACCCCATGCAGGAGAACGAGGGCACTGCCAAATCTGGCATTATTAACGTTTTGTTTCACACAACAGTAAGAAATTAGCCATTTTGAAAGAAGAAATTATTCATTTGTGACGGATTTTTAGAAAACCAAAAAGATTTACTATGGAGTGCTGTGTGAGCGATCTCTGGAACTGCACGAGTCGGAGAAATCGCAGAGAAAGAAAAAGAGTGCCAAGTATGTCATAGACATATCCAACTGCTTCAACGTAGCTCAACAGGTTAGCCTTATTAAAAGTGAGGCCAAAATTGAATAGCTTTATGGCAAGGCTAAAAAGACACCACCTGGCTTTTGTGCAAATGCTAGAGATTCTCCTTTAAAAAAGGCATCTTTTAGTCTTAGGCCAAATCAGACCCTGTAATCAAACACAGTATTTCTTACCATATGAGTGGTATTTTTAAATGCATTTTAAAGCTACTGTTTTATGAAGTAACTTACAGTTACGTCCCTGCATAGTGTACGGCCTGGGACCGGCTTACGCGTATACTATGGCGAAACTCTAAAGATTTGGATACAGTTCAAAAAGTTGATCCAAAGTCATCTAAATTAGATCTATCAACTAACAAGTTAGAACTTCATACTTCATTTCCGTGGTTAACAAGCACCTAGCAAAAACAATTGTAACCGCTGTTTCAAATGCCACAACTGCCTAAAATATCTTAAGAATTCAGACTTTAGACTCTTGTTAATAAATTTATTTGTAGACATTCCCCAAACACAAACTCTGCATGTCAGTAATGACTCCAGATGAAACGGTAAAGCCTTCTCACCAAATTTGAGCTGTCGACCCAAATCTACCCAATTACAGATTCTAATTCGAGGAGACAATGACCGAGACACTATAGAATGGTACAAGCTCACCCTCTCAGCTATGATTCCCGCTCGAGCTCTTTACCTCGGTCGCCCTGTTTTCCCTAATGAATTTTTCGGTAGGATTTTAATCCGAAAATAATCTCGATAACCATCCTAACACAAATTGCAGAGTGTGCATGGGATGTGTGTGTCAGCACCTGTCCCAAACTAAAAAAGCCAGTGACCAACCCAGAGAATTCCCCCAACATCTGTCTCAAAAGGCCGGAGCTGGCTAAGTCTCAGTACAGATTGTGCTTCTATCCGCACACCATTATCTTGTGTGTAAGAGGTATTGAACCTATGCCAACCTCTAGCCTGCCCAAATCCGGCCTTCCTCCTTTCAAAACTTCTGATTTTGTGGAGTTTTCGGTATTTTTCCCTTCTAAAAAACTTATTCTTGTGGTCATGTTGCATTTTTAGCGCCAATACCTCTCAAGTTATGGCTTCCAAGAGAAATACTTTTTTATGAGAATAGGTAGAAGTGCTCCCACCGGTCTTTGTGAGGTGTGGATTCAGTGTGAGTCGGATGAAACAGCAGTAGATGTCCATAACAAGCTCACTGATATTATTGACAGAGAGACTGAAAAGAAGAGGAAGGGTTTGATGTAGGTTTTGGTTTTTGTGCGTTATGCAGGTCCACTATCGATAAATTTGCAGAGCTTTTGGAACCCTGCCAAACACAATCCCTTTCAACAAAATCAGCCAAAAATCCAAACATCAAGGCAGATCTCCACAGTCTCTTGCCGCAGAAGAGCAGAAGACTTCAACCAACCCTTGTTCGCCTCCCTGCTTACCTAGCACCAGCAATAATTGTTGTGTTAGCGGTAGCAGCATGGGCAACAGCTTGACAACCATTATTGAAAGACCTGGTGCGGGAGGTAGCCTGGAGAGACCTCATAACAAAAAGCACTCTTTGACATCTTCTCTCAGTCAAAGTGTAAAGGAAAAAAGGTAAGCAGTTTGGTAAAAGTAAGCAAGGAAAATTTTAAAAATCCATACTTTTTATATTTTCAAAACGAACTTTGTATTGTTGCCTTTCTCCAAACATTTTGCCTGCTACGCTACTTCTAAGCTACATTTTTGTAAAAAACCTTTTTAACAGGGTTGTCAAGTAGTCAAAACGTCGAAAAATATCAATTTTTTTATTAAATTTCCATTCTACCTATTTTTGTAAACAAAATGGCAATCCGGTCGTAAGCTGCGAAATGTAAGGGTAAGGATTTACGCTATTGCCACTTACGAGGGCGCTGGGTGACAATTATAGAGTGGGCATTAAATGACTTTAAACTTGTTTTCTCTAAATAAGGTGTGGTTTCTCGCTTATCCTTGTAACCACAATTTAGACTGGTACTTAGAGACTACAAAGCTAAGGTGGATTCGTTGGAAGAAGAGCTCTACTACGAAAATCAAGTGGCTCGCAATCAGATGCAAAGGGGTATTCACAGGTATTGCGACAATTTTGTTTTACATACCATGTGAACATTTTTTGTTAGTGTTGATCAAGCCATAGCTGCAGATATAAATCGCTGCAGATGGAATTCTTCAATTAAAGCGCGTGGGGCGGGATCTCATTCTACTAACAATATCTGTGCCACAGCTATGCTTCATGAACAGCTTGACGAGTTTTCTGCAAAAGCAATGTAAACAAATTATTGCTAACCTAAGAAAACGATCTTTAAAGATATTTTTTTTTGGGAATTGCAGTAACCAAAAGAATGACCGGGTGTTTTTGCAAGGAGCAGGCAACAGAGCAGAAACGGCAGATGTGTTTAAGTCGAGAAATCAGTTAGACTCCAACTCAATCATTCCGCCATTTATGGAACTTTGTGGTCATCGAGATTCTGTAGTTTCAAGTGCTGCTGAAGAGGAGACTGAAGACAGGTAAGTTTTTGACAAATATGCGTAAAAGCAACATTTTTATTACAGCGGTGGAACTCTTCGCTTCAATTATGACAGTAATTCGCGGTCGGCTAGCTCACTAAATCTTCCCCTTGCAGCCAATCAGCAACAGCAACGATTTCTTGTAGAAGCTTTGGTGGAATGTCATGACTTTGATCATGTAAACAGTCCAGTTGTTCAAGGTAGTGTTTTGATGTTCAATTCTTCATCAGTGCTGTCAGGCCGCTCCCTATAACTAATGAATGAAAACCTGATAATATACAAAAAACAAGGTATTGCTAGCTTAGTGGTAATAGCTGTAAAAGCAGGTGCTGGGGGTAGTCAGTTTAATTCTTCCTTTGACCATCTTTGTTCCCAGTATTTTAGCTATATGAAGGTTTTAATGATCCCTTTTGTTTGCAGGTGGAAATGATGGGACTGTAGATGACTCTTTTATTATTATGAGAAGTAGTCAAGACACCCTATCCAATCACTTTTATGCCAACAGTCCTAATACAGAAGAGAGTTCTAGTGCAGCTGATGCTTGTGCTGACGACAGTTCTCTAAGTCTAAGCGATCTAAACACCCCTTTCACTTGCAATAATGGCGCTTCTCGAAAACGTCTTGGCAACCCCATAATTCGTCGACGAGATAAGGAGATCTCTGCTAATGATAGTGAGAATGCCTCGACTAATTCTTCCATTTCCACTGGTTGTCAGTTGACTGATTGTGAGAGACATAGTGACAGATCCGTCCCTGGCGAAGATCATCTGTGCGATGGGGAGTACACTTTTATGGACAAAGCTTCGTGTTCTTCTGACAACTCTGGCAGCACTTCACACTTGATTGTGCCTCCAAAATGTGAGTGATATTGAGTTGATTTTTTACAAAAAGAATACAAGAATAGGAAAACGGTGGATAAGTACTTTTTTAATCAAAGGTAATTCCAGTTGAAAACCAAGTAAGCACACCGGAAGAATTGTGCTCCTATGCTAGTGACAGTGGTGACAGTTGCTACAGCTCAATGGTGAATGGCCAGTTAAATTCACGGTAATAGTAAAAATCTTTATAATTTCGGACCTATTTTCGGGTAGTACTTCCACGTTAGAGATTGGCTTCCGCAAATCTCTCTCCTTACAGTAATATTGCTACAAAATTTGCGTTTACTTACTCTTCTGTTTTTAGGGCGTTCTCCTTTTCCTCTGAGATGCCAAGACCTACCAGACCGCAAAGCAATTTTTCGATGGATGCCACTGGGCACTGTCAACAACACAAGAACTGCAGCTCTACTCGCGACAAGCACTGCTGTCTCCCTCTCGATGGTAGTGCAGCTTTATCCGAAGACAAACTCAACAGCAGGCATTCAGTAATGGGCACTCCACTTTTAGAAAACGGTGAAATGAAAGATGAGTATTTGAACAAGAAGCGGTTGAACAGCTCCGTTAAAGGTCAACATTTGCTGTTTTTGCCGGATGAAGAGTCTCGAAGGCGCACTTTTTCTCTCGGCAGCACTTCTTGGTTAACGTAAGTTTGGCGACTAATTCTTCAAATATTTAACAGCCAACCATCTATTTTTAGAAAACCCTTTAGAAAACTGTCCTTCAACAATGCCAATCGTCTGAGAAACTCTCCTTCCAAAAGTGGTATAGGAATTTTAAAAAATTGTTGAAAGCACAGGGTACAGCAATTCCTTCTAATACCCCCCCTTTTTCCAGCGTGTAATCCTGGATATCCTCATTCCAATTCTTTCCATTGAGGTATCAACTGATTCGATGTTGTTGGGAAAACAACAAAGTCTTTGAAGAGAATTACGCCTTGCTTTATTCAAAGTACCTTTATCTCCAACTTTTCTAGCATCATCTAGTCATTTGATACCTAATTTGAAAGAGAAGCTCCAGGGCTGCATTCCGAAAAAAGATAGAAAGGATTATTGGAAAACAGATGGGTATGTGACTAATTTGGCCAGGAATCACATACGGAGTCAAATCACCTGCGGAAAAAAGACAATTAGTCATGATTGGCATCAAACAAAGCCTTAGAATGACAAATTTCTGAATTTACTAGTTTTTTAATTAGCAAGTTTACCACAATTATAATAAATGATCTCGTTGAGATGCCGTAAATTTAGAAAGTGATGATCTAAACAAATTTCCTAGAAAAGAATTGCCGCGTCTTGTGCTTTTTCGATATTCTAAATTTAATCTTTCAGGCTCTTCTTTGACCAACTCCGTGACTACTGAATCGGAAGATTATATAAAGCAATCTTATGGTTGTTTGAGTTCCCGCCAACCTTCCACGTGTTCATTCGCCTCTTCTCGACACACCAGATCAGAAAGTATCGACTCCAGTCGTTCCACTTCTTTTGTGAATAACAATGCTTCCGTGACTCCAACAATGCTTTCTCAACGCATTTTCTGCGGCAACAATATGAGGCGAAAGGTTTCAGAGAGGGCCCCAGACAGTGATCATTTGATTGAGTTAGACTTTGCACCAAATTCCACCACTATATTGTCTCATAGCTCAAGCACAACAAGTGTTGGCAATTCTATTTGTTCAGGGTAAGTTAAAAAGGAATGGCTAACTGTTTCAACGGTTAACTATATCAAATTTTCAATTAACCATTTTACCGGCTTCACAGCTTTGTTGTCAAAATGCAGAAAAAATGTCTGTTTTTAGAGCCCGAAAAAGCAATTTTAACGGGAAAAGACCAACTGAGCTTTCGCAGAACTCTATTGACGGGATCTCGCCCACCTTCTCTAGCAACAGCATTAGATTGACAGAAGATAGCAAACCACGAACACGGGACAAGAAACTAAAGCCAAGTGAAGCCTTCATTCGCACCCACAATGACAGCAGCAGCAGGTCAAGGATATTATGCAAGGGTTACCAAGGAGAATACCAAGGTATTTTTATAAAATATCTAGACGTCTAATTTGCAATTTATGGGTTCAGCCGACTATGGCCTGGAAGAAGTGCAGTGCTTCATCTCTCCTCTTGACAGTGAAAAAATGATAACCTTAAGTTGCATAGACTCCAAGGAAACTACTTCATCACACAGTCAAAAAACAGATGCCGGTCATTTTGAGACTATTAAAGAAAATGCCTCTGGGAAGTCGTCTAACACTTCTTCCAAGTAGGTTTGCACTTAAATTCTTAATTTTTGAACTTTTCTGGAGATTAAAAAGTTGTCCACCAGAGATATAAATAGAGAAGATGCAGTGCTATAGCACAAAACTAACTAGAGCACACAATAAAGGATTCATTTCTTTTCTGGACATACGAATTTTTACTGGTATTCCAGGAAATCGCTGAATGAAAATCCTAAAACCACTGCAAAAATGGCCCAAGATGGAAATGAAGAATATGTGTTGATGCCGAGCAGAAAGCAAGAGCTGAAAACTGACAACAGCTTAAATAACGAAAAATTGTGCAGAAGCAATGCATGCAAGCACACAGCTATACCAGTTATGGAGAGTTAGTACAATTGATCTCTCTAATTTCACCAAACTAGTCTATTTTCGTGTTTATTAAATGCAGTTTTTTGTGAGTATACGAACATTGTGGTTTCCTTCCAGTTACCTCAGCAAAGAGTATTTATTTTGATGGTTGGTGTTGATTCTCTTCCGATATAGTGATTTTCTCGTGGAAAATGGATAAATGTATCATAAATGTTTATTAGAATGCCTGCATTCAGAGAAATATTGTATATATTTATTGTTATTGACAAATAAGAAAGTTAGCAAAGAAACAACTTTGAAGTGCACATCTTACAAAACACAACTAAAAAAAGGGGAATAGCATTTTGCCGGGGAGTTATCTTACTTAGCAGTTTGTAAAATTTGTCGTGATGCAGGCGCAAAGAAAATCGAGTTTAAATTATCTTGTAGGCCTAATCTTTTATGGAATTCCAATTGGAATCTATGGAGAATAGCCTAAGTTTAGAACCTGGTTGGTTGTTGGAGCCTGCTTTACCCGGCCGCGGGTCATACCAATATCTCCTTCCATTCTCCTTTGTGGGAGGGATATATCTGATAAAAAATATCCATCTAAAGATATTACGGGTAAGACGCACATAATGATAATTATATGATGCAATAGGGAAAATTTTCTCTAACCCTTGCGGTCTCTTCTCAAACCCAGCAGTTTAAACATGTTTGATTCTTATATATGGTCTGTATTTCATTAGTCTTCGCTATCACAGTTAAGATATAATATTAATTTTTATTTGAGCCTATGTGCCGGCATCAGTGGGTACGCCCACTGGTGCCAGCCTCAAGGTCTCCGGGTTTTTTTGGGTTGGGTCATTTTTTAAATTGGGTCATTTTTTTGGGTTGGGTCAATTTTTTTTAAATTGGGTCATTTTTTTGGGTTGGGTTAATTTTTTTTAAATTGGGTAATTTTTTTTAAATTGGTTAATTTTTTTGTTTTGGGTTAATTTTTTTTAAATTGGGTCATTTTTTTGGGCTGGGTTAATTTTTTTTAAAATTAAGTCAATTTTTTGGGTTGGGTTAATTTTTTTTTATTGGGTCAGTTTTTTTTTTAATTGGGTCATTTTTTCTTTTAATTGGGTCATTTTTTTTTAATTGGGTCATTTTTTTTAAATTGGGTCTTTTTTTTTTAATTAGGTCTTTTTTTTTTAATTGGGTCATTTTTTTAAATTGGGGTTTTTTTTTAATTGGGTCGTTTTTTAAATTGGGTCATTTTTTTGAATTGGGTCATTTTTTTGAATTGGGTCAATTTTTTTTGGTTCAAGATAGGTTTATCAAATACGTAACTTATTTTCAGCGTGCCGCAAATGACCTCTGCTCTCATCAGAAAAAGATTTATGAATTGGACAATCACGTTGGGCTCTCAATGGCTGGTCTGCTCTCCGACGGGAGAATTCTCGCGTATGCCACGGTTGATTGGCTTCCTCAATTATCATTTTCGAATTTAGTCGCTTCGTGCAGTCCGAGTGCGCCTCTTTTGTTGGGACTTCAAGCAGGTCGTGCCGATTCCTGTGCTTAATAAGCAAATTTAAAACATAGAAAAGGCTAAATTAGCGCTGGAGATTAGCGATTCTGTTAACATAAACGGATCTCAGGCCAACAACAAATTGGAAATTGCCTGTGAAGAGCTTCGTGATCTATCTGGTATGTTTCTTTACGATAGTTCTCTCGCCTTTCGATTCAATGACTGCTGTTTTAGGTGTTTGGAAGGCTCTACTACCTATATACGACTCTTTGGATGAAATGAAGGAGCAAAGTGAGCATTTAAATGTTTCAGTCTTTGAGCTCTTTATCTTTATAATTTAAACATCTTTTCTATTTAAACAGCTTGGCTCTCCATTCAGCCTTGAAAGCTTCGTCAATGTTTGGATGAGCAACTTAATCGCTTGAAGCAACTTCCATCGCAGTATGTGTTGTGGTTACTTGGTATGTGTACCAAATACTAGTTTTATTTTTAGGTATCGATCATATGAGTCCTACGAGCATGCGAAGCGCTTAGTGCGAAATTATTCAAAGGTATACAACTGTGCCTAATTATTTTTTTTTTCAGATGAATATGTTGGTCATCGAGTTAAAGTCTGAAGGAACAGGAACTGGAAACAGTTAATGAAAGGGCTTAATGTGAGTTGGGCGCTTTCTGAATTATCTCTTGGTCAAATACGGGATGCTGGTAGGACTTACTAAGCTCTTTTCGTTTATAGTTTCGTTTCAGATTTGGCTAGATATGAAGGGATAATTAAGCAAGTGTTCGTTGTTGCACAAGGTGAAATGGCTCTTGAAGAATTTATGAAACAAGTTTGTGTCTTATTCGATTAATTATTTAATAATATTAATTAATAATGTTGTCTAATTCTTCTTTAACATGTTTCAGGTCAAAGATTACTGGTCAAATTTCATCGTAGAACTGGTCAATTACCAACAGAAAACGTAAAAACGCATATTTACTTGTAGAATTATTTGATGGGTCATTTAGGAAGATTATCCGCGGTTGGGACGACTTATTCAACAAACTTAAGGAACATATTAACAGGTTTATTTTTTGTTACTTGGTCCGATATTGTACAGCCTCCAGTTGCTCGTGGTTGCATGTCTCTCTCACTGATTTAGCGTGCTGAATGGCTAATCTCATGGCGACTACAGCCGTCCTATTTTTTTTTAACTAATTTGACTTTAGTTTGGCCGCCATGAAAGTTTCTCCCTACTATAAGCAATTCGAGGAAGATGCATTGGCTTGGGAAGAGAAACTTAACAAGGTCAATGCTCTGTTTGGTTAGTATCAAAACCGTTTTGACCAAGTTTAAAGACATCTGTCATTAGATGTGTGGATTGATGTGCAGCGAAGATGGGTTTACTTAGAAGGTCTTTTTACTGGCTGTGCGGACATCGCTTACCTGCTGTTTACGGAATCAAGTCGCTTCAACATTGTTTCTACTGAGTTCTAAGGCATGATGAGGAAAGTACAGATGGCCAGACAAATATCCGGTGGGTTTTTTTTATTACCTTGTTTATTACCTTATTTTCATAACGCACTTGTTTAGGCTCAAATTGTGTGCGTAAGCTCAGATATCTGCTTCTGTACTTTGATGGACAGCACTTTGGCTAGAGGTGAAGGCGCTGCAAATGTGCTTGGCTTAGGCCAGGTCTCCTCTCGCACAGCGTGCTGCAGGATCTACCTCCTTTGCGCCGTAAAAAGGTCGAAAGGCTGGTATGTTGCTTCTTGCGCGTACATGCTCAGTCTCCTTACTGAATTTTTACGATTGTAGATAAAGGAATTTGTGCACAAGCGAGACGTGTCGCGCGAGCTTATTCGTAACAATGTCAAGAGCAACACGGATTTTAATTTGCTAAAGGTAGTTCTGCACGCTTGCACTGAATAATTTTAATTTTCAATTTCAGGTGATGCGCTATTATCTCAATTTGGGTGAATCAGATCCTCTAAAGTCTTGCTTTGTTAGAACCGCTAACGCTCACTTTTACTACGGTACTGTGTTGCAATAATTTCTGTGTTTCATTGCTGTAATTTATACCGTCTTCAGGTTTTGAATACTTGGGAATACAAGAGAACCTCGTGCAGACTCCTCTGACTAACAGATGTTATTTGACAATGACCCAAGTAATAATTCTAACAGTATTATTAAAATTCTTGTACTGCTTTGCTGGGGTTTCTACTGGTCGTATTTTCAATGCGACTGGTCGGTCATTCCACCGCTTTTATTATTTTGACTAGTCGTTTGCCAATCTTCAGGCTTTGCATTGTCGGCTTGGTGGATTCCCATTCGGTCCAGCAGGAACAAGAAAAAAGCTCTTGGTCATCATCTCGGAAGATTTGTATTGGTATTTAATTGCGATATAACTTTTGACTTCCAGGTTTGTGTTATGCGATAAATATTTTCTTCCATACCTCTGCAAATTTCTCTGCAAAACAAGAAGAGATGCGAGTGCTATTGGCAAACTGAGCAAGGAAACGAAATGCAAACATCATGCGGACTGATCGTTAAAAATGTTAACATCATACATACGGTAAATAATTCTTTGAGCTCATTTAGTACTGAATTATTGTCGAGTTGCAGGAAGAAGTATTTCCCCATTCTTAGCGTCGATTGGTCTCCATTCACCGGTGGACGTTTGATTGCTAGGATACCTGCTGAGGGTTTAATTTATTTCAGTTGTAAGTGTCTTCTTAACTTGTTACTTTAGGTAAAATTTTGGTGTGGATTAGGATGTTGAAGCCGAAGCTAGGAATTGTCCTTTAATAATTTATTCTGCCGAGTGGAATTCGCCTCCCCTCAATGCTGTTTGGCTAAGTGAAACAAGAGGTGATATCTATACTCTCGTTTTTTTTGTATGTTAATTGAAACGATATAGTGGCTGTCTCATTCCGAAGCAAGACGCTCCGTATATTTGATGTTCGCTCTGAAGTTTTTTTTTTAAAAATCAGACGCCAAGAGCGGTTGGAACACTGGTTACTTCTTGTCTACCAATTCTGCCTGGTATTTTCTGCTACGACACTGAACCCATCAATATGTATAATATATTGTATACTTGCTCTGGATATCTGACCTTCGAGGATGATGCGCTCGAAAAATCTCTGGTGATTCCAACCTTCAACAGGTAGTTTAAAATTTTTTCAGATTTGCTGTTAACCAAATTTTTTTAGTCGTCAGGTTCAAGCCATAAGGTCAGTGGTCTGTGAGAACAGCGGTATAGTCGGCTCGGTTGGCGCAGATAGTATAGCTTAACACTGAGATTTGTAGTGGTTAGTTAATTAAATTATATTCTAGGAAGGATGATATCCACTTTGAATGGAAGGGTCATGCCTCATGATGCCGCAGAGAATATCTCCTTCATTATTGCGAGAACGCAGTTGCAAATTATCGTGCATAGAAGAGAAGATTTTGAAAAGTAAGCAGCTTCTAACGGGAATTCTGAGAATAGTGGTGAGAAAGTTTTAAAGAAACCTTGTTTTTCTCATGAGGACTGTTGTGCGAACAATGGCTGGAAATTCGTATTGGTGAAGCTGCTATGCGAGACGAGGTATGTGCGAGATTATTTCTTGCATAAACATCTTGGTTACTAGGCCTAAATTTAGATGAGACGTTGTAAGACGAAAATACCAGAAGTGTGCTTGGATCGTCGATTGGAAAGTCTGGAAAACTTGGACTACAGCCATTTGGCACCGGGATTGTCAGTAATTGGTGGGGAATCAGGATTAGTCTTTATCTCGTCGTGCACACCCTAGGAACCATAGCAAGAAATTTAGCAAACCGGATGTTTAATAACCTAGCACATTTTGTTGTGTCCGAATAAATTTTTTTGTGACGTCTGCTTGAGAAATTTACATTAATTTACTAAGGGTCTTGAAGGATTGACTTTTTTTAACACCGTCTAAGCCACTGCAAAAAGTAGGGATGAAACCTCACTTACGGAATTTTATTTGATTCTTGAAATTAAAAAATGTAGGTCCCTGAAACTTTGCTCTTCATTAACATTGGTATATATACATCATAAAAAGAGAAGTATGAGTGTGCTGTCGTGGTCGAGCGGTTGAGTTTCGAGAGATGCCCATCCGCGAGGTTTCGATTCCTAGTTCGGTCGTGCATTTAGATATTTTATCAAAATTACAAGATTTCGCGAAATCCCGTTTTTCTAAAGGAAACGGGATTTCTGAAATCCTGATTCCAAAGGATCAGGATTCCAATAAAAAGCAATAAAAATAAACAATAAAAGGAATCCAGCTTACATTGAAGTTAAAGTTCAATCATTGTCATCAGCTCGGATAAGAACCTCACTTACGGAATTTTATTTGATTCTTGAAATTAAAGAAATAATAATAATAAAGAAATAAAATCTTAACCTTCATTAGTTAGTTACTGGTCTACCCAGTAGATGTACGAGTGCCCCGTCTGTAGGCAATAACTAGATTTTATTTCTTTATTATTATTATTTCTTATCCGAGCTGATGACAATGCAATCATTGGACTTTAACTTCAATGTAAGCTGGATTCCTTTTATTGTTTATCTTTATTGTTTTTTATTGGAATCCTGATTCCTTTGGAATCAGGATTTCAGAAATCCCGTTTCCTTTAGAAACGGGATTTCGTCAAACAGGAACCAAGGATCCTTATTGCGATAAGAATTCTAAGACCTCTGATGATACTAAACAAGATTGAATAGTACACCGCCGTGCTAGATATTTCCGCGTAATACCAATGTAAACTTGAATTCAAACATTCAAGTGCGATTTTACTGGAAATCTTGTTTTCTTTAGAAAAGAGAATTTTGCGTAATCTTGTAATTTTGATAAAATGCACGACCGAACTAGGAATCGAAACCTCGCGGATGAGCATCTCTCGAAACTCAACCGCTCGACCACGACAGCCAACTTATACTTTTCTTTTTATGATGTATATATACTAATGTTATTGAAGAGCAAAGTTTCAGGGACACACGACATTTTTTTAATTTCAAGAATAAAATAAAATAACCCGAAAAACAGCTTGAGGATTTTGAAAACTAGCTTTCTGCACATGCTTTGATGCGAATTTGTCCTCTATGATAGGATTCCTAGATATCCTCCACTGAATTAAAGCGTGCTAAAAGACGTACAATACTAAGCCAA
>BBSZ01014198.1:0-25553 GCA_000981365.1 Subanguina moxae
GATGTGTAATAAAGTGGTTTCAATTGTTTTGAATCTATAAAATGGTCAAAAACCGTGAAAACAGTGACAAACATCGAGCGGCGCATTACTTTTTATCGCCCTAAAAATGTGCTCTCTTTCAAAAATCAGCTGAATAAAGTATAAATCTGTGTCACACATACACTTATTTGTACTCAAAATGTAGCTGAGATTCCTGTGAACATTTCCGCTCATGCATGTTGTACCGATAAATGTCGTTGGCGGGAGATATGGACTGAAATATGCAAATTTCATAGGTGGCGCATTACTTTTTCCCGCTACTGTATAGCGAATCCTACAATTACCGTTTTCTCTCTAATAGAACCACACCCCCAATTCAAAATCGTGTTTTTGGCATTGTGTTTTTGGCCTACTTTTTTTTCAAACAAGTCTTAGGCAAGTTACCACCCAATTTATAGCTAATACAATAAGCTACAATTTTAGTGGTAACTTGCTTGGGAGTTGTCTCCAAAAAGTAGGTTGAAAACACAATACCAAAAACACGATTTTGAATCAGCGGGGAGGGGGGGGTGTGGTTCTATTAGAGAGAATACGGTAGTTTTTTTTTAATACCCTCAATAGAACGAACATTTTGGCTGCTCTACAGGGGTTCATTATATCGACGTTTTACTGTATATGTTATCAAAACATCTTAAATTTAGCGAAGTATGGAGAGCTTTTGATCTAGACGAGAATCGATATGTGGCTTGTAAGATTCATCAAGTAAACAAAGATTGGAAGGAAGACAAGAAAGCCAATTACGTGAAACATGCTATGCGTGAAAAAGTTAGTTTTGAAAATTTTTTTTATTAACCCTGATGCACTTTTATAGGATGTTTTAAGAATTTTGACCGCTTTGAAATGACCATTAGCTTTTTTTTTAGGTTGAGTTTAAGCAATCTGTATTTAAAGATTGTCTAAGTTTTTGATTAGCAATTTTTTCGGCTATACGTCATAATTTACGCGAAAATATGTTACTTAAAAAAAGTTATGACCATTTCAAAGTGGAGGAATTATCGAGAGACCCTGCATTCACAGCAAAATTTGTTAAGGATATTCACAAGTCGTTGAACCACCCTCGAATTGTTCGCCTCTTTGACTTGTTTACCATCGATAATGACTCTTTTTGGTAAGTCTTTTTTTAGGAATAAGGTTGTCGTAAATCATTACTTTTTAGCACAGTTCTTGACTATTGTGATGGCAATGATTTGGACTTTTACTTGAAACAGCATAAGCAAATTCCTGAAAAAGAGGCCAGATGCATAATGATGCAGGTCAAGCACTTAATTTTCTATTTGTTTATAATTTGTTAAATGCGTAAGGTTATTAGGTTGTGAGCGCTTTGAAGTATTTGGGCGAAAGAAGACATCCAATCATTCACTATGATCTGAAACCTGCAAATATTCTTCTTCAATCGGGCACAACGGGTGAAATCAAGCTGACTGACTTTGGTCTCTCAAAGATGGTGGAGAACGAAGATGATGAAGACAGCATTGACTTGACTTCGCAAGGGGCTGGTACTTACTGGTAAGCTTATCATTTCTTTGGCCGGCCTTCCCTCCTCCAAGTAGTTTAAAAACCTCGGAAACATGTTTTCCGGTCGTTTGGGAAATACTTGGCATAAAAAAATCTTTTTACTGACTTCGCCCCTATAAATTGATCGTTTAGGTATCTTCCACCGGAAACTTTTCAACAAACAGTGCATGGGGGACCACCAAAGATTAGCTCAAAAGTGGATGTGTGGAGTGTCGGGGTTATCTTCTACCAATGCATATACGGCAAAAGAGTAAATCATCTATTAAATCTTATATGCTATTTTACTAAATCTTACTCTCTAGCCATTTGGACACGAGAGAACTCAGCAGCAGATTCTCGAAGAAAAGACCATCCTCAATGCCTCTGAAGTCACTTTTCCGAGCAAACCTCCTGTTAGTGTGGCTGCACAGGTATTTATTAGCTACCTATACTTTTAAGGTATCAAAATTGGTTTTTCATAGGACTTTATTAGACGTTGTTTGCAATATCGCAAGGAAGAACGCGCTGATGTGAGCGAATTATTCCGTCATGAACTGTTCAAGCCAAGAGGGCAGGTAAATACTTATATATTGGGTTGGTAAATAAGTTCTTAAGGTTTTTTTCTTTATTGAATATTTAGCAATTTTTTTATGAAAAATAGCAACAATTTAGTCAATTATGTATTCTCCATTATTGCTTATTTATATATAATTTTTAGAAATCTCTGCAACCGCCATCGCCAAGCAGCATGAAGACTCTCCGAGGTGCCGAATCCACTGAAGAATGAATGGGATATCTAGACCAACGAAATTGTGATATATTTTTGGATTGCCGATCAGAAGGAAAAGGACGCCTGACTTTAATATCCATTGTATTCTGTCATTTATTGTCAAAAAGCTTGCTTTTTATCACAATAGTTTCACCTATTTGTCTATTAATTGGATTTTCGCTTTCTAAAATAAATTATTGCGCGTGGGCCGGAAGTCCAACACTTGCTTTTGCACCGTGGATTTTTAAATTTTTTTTATCAGGCAATTGCAAGATTTACCTTTTTTGGCTCTTCCTTCTCTAACTCTTGTTCCTGACCTGTGTTCGCTGTTTTTTGTTAATTTAAACTATTTAAGTGTGGAGATACTGTGTCAGATTTTAAATCAACCTTTCAATAGTAGCTTCTTAGAATTTGTAACATAATTCAAGTTTATTTTTATGTGGTTCACAGGATGTCACAATGTTTTTGGAATACTTTGCGGGCTTATAAATTTTTGGTAAGCTGTCTTTAAAATCAGTTTTTAAAAATCGGTTGACCTTGCTCCAACAACTTCTTGAAATAGAATTTCAAAAACATGGTTTTTACTTGGGTTTTTTGTGGTCTGTCTTCACTGGCCACCTTTTATTAAGATTATGAGAGGGATGTAATGGCCAGACCATAGGGGTTACCAAGTAAAAACTTTGTTGTTAACACTATATAGAAAATTTTATCACAAATATATTTGTGATCTTTGAATACAGATTTTTGAAACATCCTAAAAAAAATTGGACGCCTTCAAGTTGTTCCAAAAATTTTGGGGTAAGCTATATTAGGTTGTCCGGAAAGTAGCCTTCTTTTTCAAATGTTCAAAAATTAACATACCATCCGTGTTTTTTGTAGTCAAATTTTGCTATAAAAATGTTTGATATATACACCTAAAGTCCTATGGGTGAGAGATGATAACCCCAGCTATGTGTAGGATTATGGGATGCCATTTTTCAAAAAAAAAAAGAATTGAAAACTATGTTTCAGCACTTTTTCAGAAATTTCTATGCGTCAAAAACTTAAGGTGCTACGTTTTTGCATACAAGTAATCCCTAATTTTGGGGTTAAGCCAGGCGTATTGAGTTGTGAGCCAGAGTATGCTGTCTATTAGGGACCTAAAACATGGGTTGAAATTTAGGAACGACAAGACTTTCTGAACAACCTAATATTTATTTGTGTAATTCAAAATAACTAAATTTCTTCTGTTGCTCTTCATTTTTGGGGTTTTTTAAATTTGACTTTTGTTTTGTTATCCTTCCGAGTAAGTTCTCGACTAAGAGTTTTAAGGCGAATATTTAAATGCTGAATATTTTTATGGTTTCCGGAAAAACGTGTTATTTCAAGCCAATGGTAGGTTGGGTTCCCAGATCTAGCGGAATGTCTGCCTTTGTGTTTATGTACTTTTGTGTCTCTCTATTCGACCCCATCATCAACTTGTTTTTTCGAGAGTCCAAAAAAATTAGGCAAAAGGCTGTTTAAAATTGCTTTTATCAATTATTATTAGACTTTTCCTGCAAAATTTGGAGAAACTGCTTTGTTTGTCTGAGGCTTTCTTTGTGGTCTTTGATAGAACTAGCTGTTCTTGTTCTTCTTCTATCATGGCTCGCCCTCCTTTGCTCGGCCGATTGTATTGAAGTGTTTTTTACTTCTTTGTATTCTACTAATTCTTATCTTCACTGAATAAAAAATATGTCACATTTATTTAAAAAAAGTGAATTGCAAGCAGAAATATCATAAATACAGCGGCTGAATTTTTAAAATACTTTTAGCTTTTGAAGGAGCCCAAAAATGAGTCTCCAATGATGTTGGTTGTGGTACAAATCAAGGAAAAGTGTTTGGACAGTAGTTGAATGCTGGATGTTTCGGCTCGAGTTAGTCCTCCTACAACAAAAAGTATTCGTTTAGCCTTTGTATTGTTGCCTTCTGATGTGTTTTGCTGGAAGACACGTAAGGGATTGCTCAAAATAGGACTGCTACTTATGGAGATTGATTCCATTTTTTGAAGTTTGTATTCAACATCATTTCCATTCTCTGTCTTGGTAAAACCTTGCCAGTTGTTTTTCACACCTGGAAGCCAAATTTAAAAACTTTTTTGGAGTATATCCAAACAGTTGCTGACCATCTTCCAAGTAGCGAACAAGCAGTGAAGCTCTGCCATTGTATGCATATGAGGTGTCTGAACGTTGCTGAAATAGGATTTTTATACTTAAAGGGGTTCTAAACCATAATTTACACGAAAATTTGTTACAAGGTACATTTGTTACGCGGTCACTTTGTTACGCCACAAAAAAAAAGTATATGTGTGTGTGCGCATCTCAACTCCAAGCCGCCGGGCCCCCGTCGCCCCCGTAAGAGGGCTTGAGAGTTAGAGACGTGCGTACAGACTTACCTGCGAGATGATTCCGAGCAATACTCCAGATAAGAGGATGCATTTATAAACTCTTTTTACCATTGTTTTGTTATATTCGTTATATTCTGCTAACAAGTTTGAATCCTCGACGTCTTTTTGCCTATTGGGACACCACATTATAAAAATTCTTTAAAATGTGGGTTTGTTCAAATCCCATGTCTAAATGGCCGTATAGAGCTACTCACCACTTCATCCACCTCTGGGTAATTTAGACGAAATGATTTAGCCAAGGACTGGTAATCTACAAGTGGACTCCTGATCTAAAACTTTTCAATGTGAGATTTTCTCCCAAACTTGTATTTTTATGTTCACATCAAACCGGCTTTCATTGACGGTACATCGAACCAATCCAGCGATCTAGATTTTTTTATAACTCCTTTGACTGCAGTTTTTACTAACTGTAGTCCTACCTGCAATTTCAACCACCATTGCAGCTCATAAATTCCATAGCTCTAAAGTTTTTGAAGGTTTTTTTTTTATATTTCGTATGGTTGGAAAATCCAGAAACATTTTTAACTTGAAATTTAGAACACATTATTAGAATGATTGAAATCTTATCATACAAAATTAACAGGCCAGTCTTTTACTTTCCAAGAGGAACTTAATGAGCTCAGACACACTTAAAGTTAGTAATAAGGTAGCACAGAAGTCAAAAAAAGTTTCTAAACTTTTTTGAACAAACGGTATTTTAAACAAAAGACCTGAATGAACAGCTTTCGGTAGGTTTGGAAGACCACAGGCTTGAGTCCATTTGTGGCTAGTGATTGCTGCAATGTGACATACATCAACTACGGTTTAGATTAGGCTTTTAATGTGCACATATCGTGTTCTATGAAGTCAAAAGTTAGATGTTCAAACTCATTATACAGTCAAACTTCAATATAACGGCCCCCCGATATAACGGCTCTCCCAATATAACGGCCCCTTTGGCTTTGTTTGGTTGGCCCACTAATAAAAAACGTCAACCCAGACTCCCGATATAACGGCCCCCTATAGTCGGTCCCGACTAAGAAAACATATACTCGATATAACGGCCGCTAGCGAAGTCAGTGATATCGATGTAATGGAAATCAACAGTGTCGAAGTTGAGCACCCTCCACTTCTACGAAGAGCGCCGAAAGAAACAAATGCAGCCAGATATCACCAGTTTCTTCTCATCTAACCGTTAAACTTCGTTCGTTGAAATGGGTTGTTATTGTTGGAAATATTTATCGGTTTTTTTTTGTTAGCTATGAGCATACACTCATATACATGCACTCATCATACACTCAGCATACACATACACTCTATATAACGGCCCCTTTTGATATTTTTAATAAACTCGATATAACGGCATCTTCTACTAATTTTGATATGATTGATATACGCAGGTAAGTCTGTGCGCCCATCTTTAACCCTCCAAGCCCTTGGGGAGGCTTGGGGTTGAAATGAGCACAAACACACACACATACCTGAGACACAAATCACTCTGTGGGTATAAAATTGTATGCATAACACAGTTACTTTGTGCGATTGGTTCCACTTATTCTATTTTTGGACAAACTTTTAATGAGTGAAAAAATACATTTTCTGCACTTTACAAGTCTTAGAACATTGAAAAAACTTGTTTATTGTGTGGTCTTGGGAGGCCACCGAATAAGGAAGTTTAACCAAGATAAATAAACCACCTTGCATGGGTCTTCTTGTGAGAGTGCAGTCTAGCCAGAGTCCATGCATGTGCTCTGTTTGGAATTCTTTTAAGAAAACAGTTTGCCAATTGGGAGTAGCAATAGCAATAATGGAGAGCAATACTGAGATCACATTTAGCACCGCACTAACCACAATCAGGACAAGGCGACCAACCGACACTGCACCTCCACCCATTTCAACCCCAACTTTTTTCCAATAACAATGATGACGTTGGGGCTGCACTCAATTAGAATTGACAGCTAACTTCTAAGCAAGTGAATTAGACCGTAGAAATCAAGAAAACATAAGCACACATACAACATTTTAGTATAACCACACGTCCAAAAGTGGAAAACTAGAACTATAGTCTCCAATAAACTAGCACGCTTTTTATGAAATTTACAAAGTTTTCAGTTGTGTCTTTCATCATGAGCAATGTCGAGTAAAGAGAATTTGAGGGTATACCAAATTTTGCAGACTAGGAATCAAAGTCTTCTCGGAAACCATGGTTCTCAAAAGGTTCCATTGTGATAATCTTAGATTTTTCAAGTGGTAAGCTGGCGCTAGGTAAACATAGCGCTTCGTTGCATTACAAAGGCTAACTGACTGAATTTTAGACATCGAACCAAGCTTTTGAACTAAACCCAAAAAATTAGGGTTGGGAAACTTGGCCAATTTTGAAATTGAGCCAAATTTGGCGCCAATATTGGGGCACTATTGGCAATCTTGGCCAAAACTGTCTCCAGAGAGTCTCCAAGGAGTCCCCTTGGCCCCACGGCCGCACCCCTGTGGTACTTTCACCAGAGGGAACCAAAAATAATCCTATGAAAAACTATGATAGTGGAAGCTGTACGAAATACAGAGGATATATAAGAATCAAACTAGTTTAAAGTGCTGGGTTTGAGAAGAGACCGCAACGGCTAGAGAAAACTTTTTCTTTGCATCATATCATATTTGAGAAAAAACCGGATTCTGGTGACCGGAATCCATACAGATTCCGGTTCGGTCTCCAGCACTAGTTGCATGGCTTAGTTTCCTTAGTGTAGTATCTAAAAATACCATTATTTTTCGACTTCCCAAAAACTGAATTTCTATGACTAAAAGGGTCGGAAAATAACTTTCTTGTGGGAAATTATTTTTATAAAATGCTTATGCATGTCCTAAAAAATCCGGTATCCGTAAGGATTCCGGTTTTTTGCCACCACCGGATCAGGAATCCGATTCTTTTCCAGAAATCCTGTCCAGAATCTCTCCGGTACTTCCATCCTCCAGCACTACGAGAAAGCGACTAGGAAACAATGAAATATCGTTGACAAAACATAAAAATTTAAACTTTTAAACAAGAATATTTTGCCTCTTTATATTCAATCTTAGCCAAGATTGGCCCAATTTTAAAGTCAATCTTGGCGCCAATATTGGCAATGCGCAACCCTACAAAAAATAGATTTTGAGCATAGTCTTCCCAACGTAGGCCATCACATAAAGAAACTTTAATGTGCATACTGTTTTTTCGGCCCAGAACGATGTTTTAACAATGTTAACCAAACCTTACCCTTCCAGGTTTTTATTTCCGAAGTCCAAAGATCACAATACGATCATTACACTTCTAATGCATGAGAATATCACAGGCACGATATAAATTTGGTGGTAATGGACGAACGCAAACCAGAAACACATACAAAAAAGTGTGCTAGACAAAACGTAAAGTTTAATCACTTTTCATATCCAATTTTTGAAAGCACTTTCTGAAAATTGTCGTTCCTCGGAATAGTTTGAATGATACCCGTTCCAACCTTATAACGGGCGCGGTTTTTGGGTCATGTGGGGTGCAGGCCACAAGAAAGAAGATCAAAGAAAATTAAATAAATGTTCAGAACGTGTCAAAAAATGCTGGATCACATTGGCTTAGCAACCAAAATATAAAAACAAAGCTTAGAGACTTTTATCCTCACTCATAGGTCTGTTGATAGGCCAGCTAGCCAGCCAGCTGGTGGAAGCAAGAGAAAGTGTGATTTAGCCTAGTGTGATTTAGCCTAGTGTGATTTCTCAACCTTAATTCTCATCCAACAGTGAAAATAGCAAGAAAAAAAAGGAGAAAAGCCACCATCTTCAGCTGAGCCAAGTCGGCAAAGCAAGGACAAGAAGACAAAAAATTTTGGTTGATTCTGTTAAAATAAACAAAACAAAGCGCCAATCTAAGGCTTTCTTCTCGTCCTATTTTATGTGCAAAGAGGAAGGAGAAAAAAGTACTAGTGAGTTGTCGAAGAGATGATGATTAAGCTATTATTTTAATAAATAAGAAAATAAAGTTTTCCCTCCAATTTGCAAGAAAAAATACCAAGCAACTTCTGCCTCATTCAAAAAAATGTGTGAGACAGTCAAAAAATGTGTGAGACAGTCAAAAAATGACATTAGCTAACTTAAACCACACTCAGTCGATAAAATCAACAGAATTTGTGAAGAGATGTAAACAGGTGTGTTTCACCCACATAAAAGTGAGGCACAAAACAAACAGTCTTAAGGGAGAAGTGAGTAATCACTTATTAGCAAAACAATTTTATGATTTATCTGCCTTAGTCACCTTACAAAATAAAACAAGATTTTGTACGAGAAAGCGGTTGTATCGAGAGGCATAATAATTCTACCAAATTATCCAAAAGAGGTCCCGGTTAATGGGTTGTAAAAGAGAAAACTGACTGTACGAGACCAAAAATAGTTTTGCTCGGCACACACAAATCATTCAACCAAAACACCTCATTGCTATTCTTTGGCTCGCACAACACGAATAATTTTGTTAGAAAAACCCTTTTTGCTGACCGTCCACACCAATTTTATGAGCAAAAGGATCAAATTAAACGAAATAAACTAGGGCTGTGAAAATGATCGGTCAGAATCTTTTCGAGAGTATATTCGAAAGTGCGAGCCGGATCTTTTCCATTAAATAAGATCATAAAAAACTAAAATTGACTCAAGCTTTGTTGACATCACTTATTGACTCTAGCTTTACTGACATTATATACCGTAAAACCTCAGGAATCCATTGTTTTTTTTTGGAGTTGGGTAGGATTTTGGGCGTTGGGGTTTGGTAGGATTTTGGGGGTCGATATCGGTGGTCTGCATGCAATTTTGAGCATCACATCTAGCAGACAAACACACCGTAACGGCTTTCTCCGGCTGATGTTTGCAAAGAGTTAGTATCTGTGTTTGGCTCTACACGCAAAGTATTTTCTGCTGTAGAGTTCATTCTAAAAACTTGCTCATAGGCTAAAGTACACTATACGGCCTCCTTTTTGAGACTTGAAAAATTTTAAAAATAAGGTGGGTGCAATGCTTGATTTTTTTTTTGTATTTTGGTTTTTTTTTTTTTGGTATATTGTGGTTAACTTTGGAATTTTTTTTGGGATTCTGGGGTTTGAGTTTTTTTTTGGGGTTTAGGTTTTTTTGCAGTTTGGGTTTTTTGGGGGTTTGGTTCTAACTCAACTTTACCAATATTATAGTTTACAAAAAGAATTCTTACCAAGACGACCATTTACCAAAAAATTTCTTACCAAAAGTACCACTTACCAAAAACACATTTACCGATGATGCTACACCCACATTTTTTAACTTTAAAGTGTTTAATAATTACGTTTAAAAAATCTATTCCATGTGGGACAAATTTGAATTTAGAGCTTGAATTTTATGTTGAATTTTATTTTACTTGACCTGTTTTTTGCTTGCGTAGGTATTTTTCTCTGCTAAATGACATATGAGCTGCTGTTTTTTAGAAGTAAATTTTTCGAGCCAAGGTTTGGATTGCTGATCGTTAGTTGGTCTTTCAAAACTTTTAAAGGGTTTGAAGGAGGGGTGTTTTAGTGATGCCATCTTCCCTCATCAATTTGGACGAAATATACAAATGTGTATAAAGCGAAGATTTTGTTGATGTGTTTTGCAGATACACGGTAAATTGCGGGTCGCCTCGGGTCGGATAAAATCAGGCCGGACAAAATCGGACCACCCCATACAATTAATTAACATGTTCATTCTACTATTTTAAGTCAGCTTCTTGTGTTCAATCTTGCTGATCATAGTCGCTGGTCTATTTTTATAGAGTGATTCACCTATTTTTTGGGACTTTAGTTGCATGATTATAAACAAAGAAAAGCCGCAAGTGTGTGAACACGTTTCATCCCATGATTTCATTGTGGCCTTTTTTTCGTAGCGCCATGATGTTTTTGGCCGTGGACAGCTGATCTGTTTTCCAAAATTTATTTTCCTTGTTAGGTTTGTGTTGCAAAAACCTTCACAAGTTTAGGTGTTTCTCCATGCACCAAACGAACCAAGTGGATGTCCACTTGATGTGAATTTTTTTTCTTACTTTTAGGCTCTCAAATTATTATTTTTTGCATTAATTAGGGTATTCTAAAGAAGATTTGACAGAGTTAAAACACCGTCTTACGTAGTGCCTTTTAATTTTTTGGAAAAGTCGAAAAAAGTCTATAAAACGGTAATCCACCCTTGTAGAACCTTCTTTAGGCTTAAGAATTAGTATAGGAAAAATAATTTGAGTGCCCAAAAGTAAGGAAAAAAATTTCACACCTAGTGGACATCCGCTTGGTTTGTTTGGTGCATGTAGAAACACCTAAACTTGTGAAGGTTCCTTGCAACACAAACCGAAACAGGAAAAAAAGGGGGCTAAAGTGTAATGGAAAAAGGTTTTACAACTAAGCCTTAGGGTTGGTCAGTGCATGTTAGCCGTGAGCAGAAGAAAGAAAACAAATATTTAAGAAAAATAAATAAAATATGGCTGAGAATAAAGACTACCACCTTGCTGCTATTCCAAAAGCGGGGATGAATGTTCTGGCCTGGTTTTGTCCGGCCCGATTTTGTCTGACCCACAATTTACCCGCATTTTGGTATTTGATTGTGGATCTTCATTGTATTCAAATTGTCACATCTAGCCTATAGCTTATGACTATGGCGTCTGACTGGCGTGTCTAGCCTACTCATTGTAGTATCATTGTGACGTCTAGCCTATGACTAGCGCTTCTAGCTATGGCGTCTAGCTTATTCATTATAACAATTATCTATAAGTGCCAGTCAGACGCATACACAGTAGCTGAAGTCTTAGAATCTGTTTAATAATACATTTTAGAGTCATCGATGGTCTTGTGTATTAGTTCGCGAAACTTCTTATGGTATCTTCGAGTGTTGACACAACAATATAAAAAAATATCTTCGGTGTCCGAGTTGGACTCTTTAAATCGCTGTCAAATGGAATTCAATAGTGGTATAGGCGGAACAGAGGCCATGCTCTTCACTAAGTAAAAAAAATTCTTTTTATTAGCTTAAGTCGAATTTTTACAGTGAATTAATGCAGATGTATAAAAAATTTACACACAGGCATGGTTGGACTTGGCAACCAATACAGGTATATCTAATTTTCATTACGGCTCATTTATTTTCTTTCTTGTGTTCAGATTGATACTGTCCCGCTAGGAGGCATCCGCTCAGCTATTATTGGAGTCGTTGGAGAAAGCTGCTACGCATTGCTGAAGTTTGAAGCTGGTGTGCATAGGGTTCAAAGGGTGCCACTGACCGACAAAACAAGAATACATACAAGTACCGCGAGCGTTGCCGTTTTGCCTGAGCCAGAGAATGTAAGCACTGCTTTAAAAAGCGTAAAATTTTGTTAGAGTAGAAGTGAGAAGTAATATTATTGTATCAAAACTTTTTTTTTTGCTTTGGTTCGCAATAAAATTAACGGTTCAGCCAGAATTGCATCTGCCAAAAAAAGATATTAAAATGGAGCTTATGCGGTCTTCGGGTTAGTTTTTTAGATCTTTTATCTGTTTTTAAGATTAGGCATTTGTAGTGTTTAGGTCCTGGTGGTCAGAATGTTAATCAGAGATCGACAGCTTGTAGTAAGATTCCATATTAGCTAAATCTAATAATAGAGCAATGGTTTTTATTTCCGATTGGGCTGCACCTGAAAGTTTCAAAAGTTCTGAAAATTTATTACTTTTTAAATGATACACAAAACAGACATCCCGAACATTAGTTGGTAAAAGTAATTTACGCCGAAAATGTTTTCATCCAAAAATGCAGCTCAATATAAGAAGAAAATGCACTTCCAGCCGTGTCGTATTCTGTTTTGTTTCTGGTCTTCAATTTTTGCCATGATGATTCAATCACATTTGAGTGACACCAGTGATTAGATCAACAAACTTCTCGCCGTAATTCACTGCATATGTTCGTAAACCTAAGAAAATTAGAAAGATATGAGGAAGACTGGAAATATGTAACCTACCGAATGGACTCGATCAAAAATATCCTAAAATTTAGAGCCAGAGACTTTGGCCATAGATCAACACGTAAAAAGAAAGCAGTAAACCGAAAAAGTAAAAAATATTTTTATGTATCATCGTAAAAAATAATAAATTCTCTTGGAAGTAAATTTCCATAACTTTTGAGATGTGGCCTCATCGGAATAAGAACCGTATTCTACTAAATTTCTTTCAGGGATGGTCCATATTCCTACTGGTACAAGTGTCAAATGCATGGAGGAGCGGTTTGTACCTTTTCGTCAATTGCTTTCAGAAGCTCTGCATGATTTGTTTTCAGGACACAGTTGCAGAATATAAATGTATTCTTACCGAGTCTTCATGTTGCTGAGAAGTTGTTTATGAATTTTATTTTTAGATTGCGTATAGAAGGTTAGCCTCAATACTTCTTCAAAGGCTAGTTGATGCCGCTGAGTCCAAATTTTCCTCATCCAGAAAATTGCAAGTATGCTCTGACTGCCAAAGTTCTATCCAAATTATTATTTTTAGGTGAGCACAATGGCGAGAGCGGCTAAGATTAGAACCTACAACTTCAAAGACAGGCGAATAACAGATCATCGGATTAAATTCACGACGAACAAAATAGAGGAATTTCTAAACGGAGGAGAGACTTTAGACGATATGATCGATCAGCTGCAAGAAGTGCATTTGATGGAAAGTCTTGAAGAAGAGCAGAGAAAAGCCTCTGAGGACAAATCGCAAGGCAGGAAGTAGGTCCATGATGTTTTGTCCTATTTGAAGTTGTTTAACTGGAAATTGTCATTAAGATAGATTTACTAAAGTCGAATTGCAATTATTTTTTATTCATGACTTAAAACAATGAAAGTTTGTTGCAAATAATAAACTATGGTAAGGTGGTGATGGTGTAAGCAACAATAAGTAGTTGGTGGTGCAAAGATAATTTGGAGAACTGTTATTTTGTAGCAGTGCATCACTCGAAACAGGTTAATAAATTAAGATTGAACGAACGTTAAAACATGTTATCTCCGTTAGCATCTATACTCGTTTTGATTGGCAGAATTTAGCCCGTTTGTTCTAAAAAATAAATTTTAGTTTAAATTTTGGTGCATAGACGTTTTGCAAATATTTGCGAAACGTTTCGCAAATTTTTGCATTTTTAAATTTTATAAAATTTGCCTTGGTCCCCAGGGGACCGTCCCCTAGCTCATTTTTTTGCAATTTTTTTTTTTTCTCATAATGACTGTGAGACAGCTTTTAAGCCAATTTTTGGTGTACGACGGGTTCGCCACGGTTACTTCGCTACTTTTTCCACAGCCGAGTTCTCCGCGGCCAGTTTGCCACTTTTTAAGACTGCGATTTTATCTTGAATAGAATATTCATGATTTAGAATTTTTATTTATGGAAAGTCTCTGCACCAACCAAACCAAGTGGATGTCCACTTGGTGTGAAATTTTTTTCTTGCTTCTGACTCTAAAACCCTTTTTTTTGTACTAATTAGAGCATTCTAGAGAAGGTTTTACAAGGGTAAATTACCGTTTTGTAAGCTTTGTTTCGATTTTTTCAAAAAAATTGAAAAGCACCCTAAAAACGATAATTCACCCTTGTCAAACCTTCTTTAGAATGATTAGTAAATAAAAAAAGGGTTTCGGAGCCTGTAAGTAAAAAAACACACCAAGTGGCCATCCACATTGGCTTGTTTAGGGTAGAAGCATCCGAAGAAAAAATATTTTTGCGAAAAATGAGCTTGGGGGACCAAGGCAAAATTTATAAAATTTAAAAATGCAAAAATTTGCGAAACGTCCATACGCCTAAATTTTATTTTGGCTGTAGGTAGTTTCACCTGCCAAATTAATCATTGCTCCCATCAAATTAATTATTTACCTCGACAATTTTAAATTTCCCGCAAAATACTGTGATATACAATGTGTTCTCCTCACGTCACGATGGACTTGATTGAACGGTTAAGATTTCTACGAAGATCTGCTAAGAACAGTATCTATCTGGAAGCTTTTCAAGAAATCAAAGATGATGTGACAGTGCTTACTATGGTGACTTTACTTCCTTAACTTGCTGCTGGTTTGCGTACTGATTCCTTGTGTAGTAATTAAATGCAAATTATTATAACTTCGCGAACCCTTCCTTGCATTGTTTTAATAAATAGGCCGGAACAGCAAGACTCCGTAAGGCTTTGTGAGGAGTTTTTCCGTCGTGGCTTCTTAAAGATGTTTACAGAAATTTGTATTATCGTTTTGCACCGGGAATGTCAATGTTTTCGATCAGCACTAACAATGGACTGGAAGGGACAAATAAGGTTATTAAAAAGAGTCACGCATCGAGAGATTTTAGGTCTTTGGCGACCCGTTCTGATGGTGGAGAAGCTGGTACATGGTTAAAGTGTTGATCCTGAGCGAACAGTAAGTAGTTCAACTTATTTAACTAGAAGCCTGGAAGTTTAGTTGTGTTAGCACAAGTTTTAAGGAGCTAAAATCGTACCGACAATTCCTCAAACATCGAGCAGCAATTTGCGCGAAGCACTCAACAAATGGCAAAGAAAAACTGAAAACTGAACTGGAAAAACGCTGTTGAAATTTTGCCGAACTGGCAAGAAAAGGAATTGCCGAACTCATAAGATCTACTCCTTGATTGATTACAATTCGTAATTTCTCTTTGCTGGATGGTATAAAAATTGAGTTAACTGACGGGATAAATGATTAATTTATCGTGTGATTTCAATTTGAGTTTTTTATTTGCTGTACAATTTACACCATAGTTTGCGCGAAAATTTGTTACGAGGTACATTTGTTACACGGTCACTTTGTTACGCCATAAAAATTTGCATATACTCATTTACAGTACTCATTTTTTGAAAGGATTTCTTTATTCTGAGGCACCCCAGTAGACACGAAAAACATCAGGAATCCAAATCTGAAAACAGAATTTTAAGAAGAGGTTTGTTTGCTGAGATATGATTACAACTAAGAGAAAAAAAGAATAAAAGCTGTTTGTGGCTGGCTATGATCATATCTCAACAACCAGGCGTCTTTTTGAAATTATGTTTTCAGATTTGTATTCTTGAGGTCTTTTTGCCTACCTGGGTGTCTCAGAGTGAAAAAATCCCTTTAAAAAATTAGTACTGTAAATGAATACGTGCAAATTGTTGTGGCGTAACAAAGTGATCGCGTAACAAATGTACCTCGTAACAAATTTTCGTGTAAATTATAGTGTACAGCCCTTTTATGTTCAATTCACTTTTGCGACTCACAGGCTTCTGTTCAATACCCCATCCTCTTCGTCTACAAGAGACGAGGTATTCTCATCCATTTGGTCTAGCTCATCTTCCTCTTCGATGTCGCTGCCAGCAGTAATATCGGCATTTAATGCGGCTTGTAAGGCATCTATCCTCTTCATTGCCAACTTTAAATCACCGAGTGTCGTTCGATTTTCCTCTGCCAGTTTTTCACCATTACATTTCTAAAGTACTACCACATTTAAGTCCAGATTTGATAATACAGTCGACCCTCGATATAAGGATTACCCAAAAAGTGGACCAGTGGATCCGACCATTTTTTTACCTCAATTTATGACATCTTTTGCCAATTTTTATATTGATGTCTTTGAGGCAAAAAATCTTAAGGATTCTGAATTTGCTAGTCGTTTTTCATAAGACCAAGATTATTGCCGTCAGAAAATCCAAACCTCGATTTAACAATCTTCATTTCTGAAATATAGTTAAATCGAGGCTTGTCATTTTTGACGGCAATAATATTGGCTTTTTGCGTCACATTAAAGTCTGACTGTAACTTTAGAACAGACCTCGAGTTTGTATTTATGGATGAGTTCTGTCTCCCTTTTCTTCAACTCGTTGATTTGTTCTTGCAACAGAAGGGTTTCTTTCTTGTTCTTCCGGGTGTTCTCCACGTCACGGTCTTTTGCTGACTTGGCTTCAACCAATTGCTCTTGCAAGCCTTCCACTTCTTCTCTTAGCTTTATGACAATAGACTACAATATTTTTAAGTAAAATAGTAGGTTGCTTTTCGAAAGGAAAAGGTATGCTACCTCTAGTCTCAGTTTATGGGAAATCTCCAGATCCAATTTGGCCTGCATATCCCTGAGCTTCAGTTCCAGCAACTTCATCTTATGTTTCTCTACAAGGTGTAATTTGCTGAACTCAATCGATGACGAAAGCTCATTCAACTGTTCTTGAAGACGCTGTTTGGCTCGCTCCAAATTTCCGATTTGTTCAATTTGGTCAGCTAAAGTGATGGCATCCACATGAGACTGCTGGATTTGCGCTTTGTATTTTTTCAACAATTCTTGCAATTGCTCATCCTGTTCCTGTATCAAAGCTGTGGCTGAGTTCTTTTCACGCATAACTGCTAGAACTTTTTCTTCTGCCACTGATTTCGCAGCCATAGCCATGTCCAACTAAATTTGGTAAAAAAATTATGCGAAATATACGCTTAATTATTTTTATAAAATCTACCTACAACTATTTTTTTTTTCAAATCGCTCTTGACCCTTTTATGTTTTAAAAACATCCAACAATCCCCCGTAGCATGACGGCAGTAAAACATTTGGTAAGGCGCATTTTGGTAAATGCGACATTTATTATGAATTCTTTAGACGATGAATTTCGATGAGGGCCTGCTCGTAAGCGATGAAGAGGATAGAAGAAATTCACTAAGTGACGTATGATTTATTAGAGTCGAACGATGAGGAGCCAACGTCTCAGCGTGCTGGATTGCAAGAAAGTCAATCCACTACTAGCTAGTCTTCATCTTCGTTGCAAAATTCTCCAACTTCCTAAACGGCACAAAGGCAGCAAGTCAATCCAAGAGAGGATCCAAAAGATTAGCACTTGCAGCAAGTAAAATAGGAGCTGGAGGCGTGCTAAGAATCACTAGAAGAAAGACAGGTCTATATCAGAATTAGTAATCTCAATAAAATTTAAAAAATTTAAGTTTTTCGCCACCCTGTATTGCTACAGGTTCAATTATTAAAAAAGATTTTCTAAGAGGTTGAAACATGCAAAAAAGGCAACTTTAGAAAACTCGTAAGAAAACGGTTGTCCAACCTGTGCTCTGAGATCAGCTAATTCGTTCTCTAAAGAATGTCTGCTTTTCAATGCGCTTAGCTTGGCTGCCTCCACATCTTCAATTTGTTCTTTTAATTGACGCACAACAGATTGGTTGGGTGCATACTCTCGCTCATGGGCTAAAATTAGAGGAAAATAGTACGAGATTACAAAGCAGTGTATTTTCTCTGATTTACCGGAACCCTAAATTTTAAAAACGTGTCTGCGACAGTTTTTTCGACAAGAAACCACCATGCTCATTAAAAAACGTAGATATTTTTTATCCTAAACAGCAAAAAAACCAGCAGCAACTAGCCTAGCAAACTCTGTGTGTCGCGATACAGAGCCATCACCCGACGAAGTTCCTTTTTGTAATGGTTGCTTCCTAGATCAACGCTGCTTCTACAAGAAATGTACTTATAAGCTGAAAGAGACTCACATAAACAATGACTTACGCTTGACTCTGTGAGTCCAACTGCCTCGTTCTGGTTTCCAGCAAGCGGTTTTGTTTGAGCAGAGAGTTGTTGGCGTCACTTAGATCGTTGATTTGATCCTCGAAAGCGCGCAGCTAAACATAACTTTTGACTACTGATTGATCCGAAAATAAAACCACAAACCCTTCTTTGGTATTGAGACCTGAGTTCACTGATTTCTGTCTCCTTGGCATCCGCTTCTCTTTGGGAGTCGGCTTTGACTCGTTCCACACTCATTTCCAGTCTAGTGATATTTTGCTCTAGCATTTGGTTCTTTTGAAGACACTCGTCCAGTTCGTCTTCCTGAAAATTACTTTCTTGTGGTTGTTAAATTATATTTTTATTCAAAATTTGGTAGAAACAAATTACAAGCTCAGTAATTTTGATTTCCTGGTCTCGTCTTCCTTTCCTAAGACTAGCCATTTCGCCTTCAGCTGAATCTCCTTTGGTGTTGTTGAGTGTTTCTAATTCTTTTCTTAGCTTTACAAGATTGCTCCGCATCTCCACATTTTCTTCTTTTAACTTCTGCAAAATATGAAATTAAGAGATTTCTAGGCTTGGCAAATTTGGATTTTTTCAGTGTTCTTAAACCCAAAAAATAAATAAGCCCCCCCCCCCCAAAAAAAAAAACCTTTCTAAAGAAGGCCCACTCAGGTAGAGAGAAGATCTTAAACATAGTTTTGTCAACTGGGCTCTACCTCATAAAGAAGCTCTGGCCTGAATGGCATTTACCTAGAAAGCCCAAGTACTTTGGGGAAAGGGGTGCAATACAGTAGAATGTGAATGTTTTAAAATAATTGAATTTGTGTGTCAAAAAAAAATTTGTTCACCAAAATTTCAGTGTTTCGCCGAGAGTTAGCAAGGTTTTGTTCAAAGCAGTTCTTCTCGAGTCGTTCCTTTTCTTCGAGAACATCTTCTGCTTTTTGTTGCACACCTTTCAATTCATTGTCGAAGCTAAATAAATATTGTAGTAAAGGTGGCCAGCAAATAATTACTTTCTTTGTTTCTTCTCTAGCTGTTCATTGCGTGATCTAAGGTTTTCTAGTTCTGTTTGCAGGTCCAGCAACTGTTCTGTAGTCTTTTGATTCTTGATTTTGAGTGAAAGCTCTTGTTCTTTTGTCTTCTCTAATCCTGCTTTTAGCGCAATTGTCTGCAAATGTGTTAATAATAAACTCATTTTTGTTTATTTCTAAAGTCGAAAGTCCACATTTTCATGCTGTTCCCATTCACTTCGAGAAACAACAGCATCTGGTGGGGCTGAGTATGCATGTTTCTGGTCTCTTTTCTTTTCAGCTTCTGAAAGTGTGGTTTAAAAAGTAAAATTATTTACTTAAATTATTCTAATTTCGTGAAGTGTTTACAATTTATTTTATATAAAAAGCGGACCTTATGCAGTTGGGACGGAGCATTAGCACCCATTTTTGAACATTTTTAATTACAAAATTGCGAAATCCATTCAAAAATAGCTGAGGAAAAAATAAATTAAAATACATTTGACAGAAAAAACCAGTTTGAGCAATTATTAATACCGTAAAACCTCTTTTAATACCACCTCCTCTAATAATACCACCCCCCTCTAATAATACCCCCCCTCCCGGAGAGGGTTGAAAAATAATACCCCCGGAGGTATTAAAAGAGGTTTTACAGTACTTATTTTGTAAAAAAATTTCCAAAAAATTGGTGAGTCTGCTCTACCCTCAAGCACAAACTGTATGAGGTCTAAAAAATTTGCTTTAACATTTCACCATATTTTCCAAATGGGAAATATGGCGCCAATTATGGATTTTGAGTTTGCGTTGCAAAGAAACTTTAAAATTTAGGTGTTTATTCATGCTCCAACCAAACCAAGTGGATGTCCACTTAGTGTAAAATTTTTTTTCATGCATCAGACTGTGAAAATCTTTTTCCTAATGATGTGCACGGGACGGTATCCCGTCAGGATCCCGATCCCGCCCGAGCTATTTTTATTAATTTGGCAGGTCGCAATCAGCATAGCTGTTTTCCAGATTCAATTTTGAGAATTTTTTTTTTGCATTCGACTACCTTTGAGCGGAATTTTTTACTTGGTGTATACTGTCAGAGACACGACTTTGGTCTGACGAAAAAAATAACTTTTTTTTGTCCATTTTTTTCGAATATTATGCCTCTCCACCCCACCTGTAATAAGCACATTTGGGCATTTTTTCTCTAGTGAGTACTCCCCAAGCAACTCTTCCACTTTTACAGGTTTGCCCATTTTGGCCATCACAGTGCAACTGCTCTCCGCCACAGGTAACTGTGGTGGAGGGGATGGAAATGGCCTCTTCCTGGACATCCTGTCCTGACTGAAGCCATAACTAGCTACATCCATGCCCTTTCTGAGTGCCTCCTCCTCAACCACCCTATTCCACACATCCAAATGGCGGTCCCTCAAATGCCGGCCAGCCACAGTTGTGCTGGGAGGCCAACTGTAGGAGGAGCTGCAAGTGGGGGTGGCTCTGCAGTAATATGCTCCAGTGTGTTGTTGGTTGACCTCAAAATATTGCCAGATGGCATGTCTTCCATTAAATTGATTGCTGGATATAGGCGAGAAATTGGTAGGGATGTTAACTGTATGTGGGGGCTTGGAATGCGTCTTGAAGAAGTGAGCATCTAACTGACTGTTGTTGAATTTGGGTTTATTTTTGTAGTCCTGGTGTCTGGAGAGGCCAGAGAGGTGTTGGAGCAGTTGTTGAGAAGAGCTAGACTGGATAGTTAGCAGTTCTTCGTCTAGCTCCTCCTCATCGTATTCAGCAAAGGCGGCGAAGGCATGCGCAGAGGCGCTGTAGTTGGAATTGGACATTTGTCAGAATAAAGATTGGAGTATTTAACGTATAGAAATAAAACACCACACTTTTTATAAAACTATTCTAAATATGGATTGAATAGCAACGCAGGTATATTTATGGAGAAAATATTTTTTCAAAAAAGACCAGCTAATTCTCGTTTGAATAACTTTTTTTCGCGCTTCTCCGTTTTTGTGTTCGTATGCGGTACGAACATTTTCTCTCCCTATTTTTTGTAGGTTGAATATTTTTGTTTTCAGATGTGGCAGTCAAATTCCAAGAATGAATCAGCCGAGAATCCTGCAGGGCATTAGATCAGTTTCTTTATTTTGATTTGCCGCTCCCCTCTTTCTGTCTTTTTTCATGTTTCGTTGGTAAAAAATGTTTTCATAAGTAAGCGTAAAGAAGCAATACCATATTCTCTCTAATAGAACCACATCCCCTAATTCAAAATCGTTTTTTGGCATTGTGTTTTTGACCTGCTTTTTCCAAACAAGTCTTAGGCAAATTACCACCCAAATTATCGATAAAACAATAAGCTACAATTTGAGTGGTAACTTGCTTGGGAGTTGTCTCCAAAAAGTAGGTTGAAAACACAATGCCAAAAACATGATTTTGAATTAGGAGGGGGGTGGTTCTATTAGAGCTAATACGGTACTTTTCAAATTTCAGACTGTAACCAAGGCTGTTTCCTTGTACTTTACTGTCGCTGTTGATCAGTATTGCTTTTCTCTTCATGCTTATTTTTAGGTTTAAGTGATTCGACTGAAGACCCCGTGGGAGTCGTCAAAAAAAAATTCAGCAAGGAGCCCAAAGCCTAAAGCCGATCAAGCCAAGGATGAAGTAGATGAAGCCAAACGACAGCTGGAGCTCGAGCGCAAAAAAGACACAAAAGAGAGGAACGGCAAATTAAAATAAGGAACTTGTCTTTTAGCCTGCAGGTTTCTCGGCTGATTCATTCACGGCATTTGACTGGCAGGTCTGAAAACAAAAATACTCAACCGATAAAAAATAGGAAGAAAAAATGTTTGTACCGCATACGAACATAAAAACGGAGAAGCGCGAAAAAAAGTTATTCAAACAAGAATTAGCTGGTTAGCGCCTTTTTCTCCATAGGTTAATATGCCCCTTTAATAGTTGTTAGATTAAGTTCGAAACCTTATTAAACCAAAATGGGTTCGGCGATTCGAGAAATTTACCCAATATTTTTTGTAGCTCTTGCTCCTAAGCCTTATTTTAACACCCGAAATTAATTTTTGACTAGGGACCTACATTACTATAGATAAAGTGTAAAATTCGTTGTCTGCATGCAAAGTTTCAAATTTGCAGTATCACTAACTGGAGAGACTAACTTGACTAGTTTCTGATTCTTTCTATTAGACTCTTAAAACCCTTTTTCTTTTACGAATTAAAGTATTTTAAAGAAGTTTTATCGTTTTACAAGGTGCTTTCCGGAAAAATCGAAAAGATTTTTGTAATATTGTTCACATGGCACTTCGGCATTTATTGACCTTCTTTAGGATAGCCTAATTAGTATGGGAAAAGGATTTTGAGAACCTAAAAAAGAAACATCCACATAAATTTTGTAATGTATAATTTTGTCGCTAACCCACCATGTATTTCCCGTTGTGATCCTAACTACAGTCGAACCTCGTTAAACTGGCACCCCTAATTCAAAAAAATGTGTTTGTGGCATTGTGTTTTTGACCTATGTTTTGCTGGTGCCTTCTGGGCATGTTATATACCAAAATTTAGCTTAGATTCTAGGCTACGTTTTGGTATATAACATGCCCAGAAGACACCAGCGAAACATAGGTCAAAAACACAATGCCACAAACACATTTTTTTGAATTTAGGGTGCCAGTTTAACGAGGTTCGACTGTACACATATACAAGGATCGGGTTATAAGATGGTTAACTTGTCTATAAAATTGACTGGTGTACGATTGTATAAAACCTTTAAGGAACTACTATAGCATGTAAACACACTCAGCAATATAAAAAAACTTGGATTTTGATTGTACTTTTTAAGTTCGCTAATTTTACAAAAAGTCATTTTACATTTTCACTTTGCAATTCCACATTTAGTGATATACATTAAATATTGTGAGACCTCCGATCTCAATGGATTTGGATTAAGGAGGATTTTTTTTGTGCTAGGGGCGACTTTGCAAAAACTTTTTCTCGTGTAAATGGACTTTCGTGACTTTTGTTTAAAAAATTTAGAGAACCCCAAAAATGTGTTTGTTGTAGACCCTTGCCCAGTTGAAAAAAAAATTTTTAAATTTGAGGCGCTAAAATAGAACATTTTTAGCAATAAGGACATTTAGAAGTCCTCCTTAAAAAACACTCAGGCAATGTTAGCCTTAAGACCGAAAGATAAATAAATGTTACTACTAAGAACCAAATTTGTCTGCAAAGCCCAAAAAGTTGAACTTTTGTGAATTGTCTTATAAAACAAACAAAAAGAAAGCAAAACAAATAAAGGTCATTTTTGCATCATGTCCAAAACCCAATCAATAATACGAAACACAACCAACAAAAAAGTCATAAAGTAAGAAGAAATGAAAATGGACATTTTCTTTCCTTTTCCTCCACTGTTGGTTGGTGTTCACTCTCTCTCTCTCTCACACATACACAAATGTCAGTGCAGTCACCTTGAATGTCATCAGCAAATGGATGGACAGAAGGGAAAAGAGAAGGGAGTAGCAGACACACACACACACACTTCTGTCCAACAAAATGAGAATTATGTACACAGCCATCTGATATATCTCTTCTCTCCCTTTTCTGTTTTTGTGTCATTTTGAGTGTGATAGCAAAAGAGAAACTACTGACAATTGCAGGTTGGTTAGACACATGCACACTTTGACTCAGCAAATAAGAAGGGAAAAGTCATGTTTTTTTCAACCAATTTGACATCTAATTGAAATGACTTATTAAGGTATACAGGATGGGCTAGAGTTGTGCAACACCACAAAAAATATCACAACCCTAGGGTGGGTCAACAACATTTTAGGCATGTCACATATTTTTGCTGTTTTTTCGTATCTTTCTTGCCTTGCTTTTGTTGTCGGAGAGATAGAATAACAAGTTGTAAGGTTCATGAGGATGTTGAATTCAAATGCGTCTCATAAAACCGGACATTTCCCTGATTTAGGAATGTTGAAATGGCAAATCGGCCGCTATGAGGAAGTGCTCTCTAAGTTAGGAGTTTCACCAAAAAAAAGATTCAAAAAATGGTTTTAACAATTTCTTAATCTTTTTTAACGCCAAAACGATAATCTGTTTTGGATTTTTTTATCACTGAAACTGAATAAAAAGATGCTCTTAATAATTTTAATACAGTCTGGCAGAGGAGATGTACAAAGCAGCTGATAGCTTGATGAAGTAAATTGGGGCATGTTCGTCTGATCCCACAAATTACAGCCTATTTGAGAAAAAGCAGTGGCACTTTTAAGATCATTTCTTTGTACTAGTGGATTCCCTAGTGGATTAGGAAATAAAGCTTTCAATGTTCTTGCATATTCTTAAGTACTATTTTGCGTCTGTTTTGGCAGCTTGTGCGCTGATTTTTGAAACTTTAAGAATTTTATATAAAAAAAAATTCCAACGCCTTTTGCCAATTCTGACATTGGTGTTGCCAAGGTGAAAAAATGGCAAAGATTTTGAATCTGCAATTGGTTTTGTCGAATCCTAACAATTTCGCCATTGAATAGACCACCTCTTGATTTAAGAACAGAAAATTGTTAGAGCTGTAACATTTACTCTATATAAATTTCTGGCGGTGAAAGTGTTAAGGTTTGACAAAACAAACAGCATCTATCTTGACAGCTGAAAAGTAAATTACCTTTGGATTTGAGGTGTTGTTGTTGAAGTATCCTTAGTTCTGCTTCCAACTGTATTCTATTGGTGGACTCGCGTTCTAGACTCACAGTCAGATTCTGTGTGCCCTGGCATTCAGCCTTAAGCAGTTGTTCTAGTTCACCTACTTGACCTTCTAGTCGGAGTTTGCTGGATTTTAGTTCAGAATTGGCCGCTTCTAAACTGGCTACTCGGTCTCGCCATTCACGTTGTTCGGAATCAATTCTGAAAAAATTAAAAATTTGCACAAATACCAAAAAATTTACAAAACTTGGTACTACTGTATTATATCAGCCAAAAAACGCGTTGCGGAAAAAAATTGGTATTATTATATTATACAGAATTTGTTCTCGAGTGATTTTCTCTTAGGTATGCCTGTATGCGCATCTCAACTACAATCCCCTAGCCCCCGTAAGGAGCAAGGTATAAAAACGGTACCCATTCTCCGGTAGAGCCTATATCCTTCCACTGGTAGGTCATATACCTATATGAGTCATTAAAACAGCTATGAAAGAGGCAATTGAAAACAGGCGGACAATTATTAATCAACCCGATACTTTTACACTTATTTAATCAAAAAATATTTAATTACCGTATTTCCTCTAATAGCTTCCCCCCCCCCTAATTCAAAATCCTGTTTTTGGCATTGT
>BBSZ01014205.1:0-16443 GCA_000981365.1 Subanguina moxae
AAGTCTATTCCTCACCCGTATCAAGAAGACGCACAATAAGCTTCCCAATTCTTTCGTCACAGCGTTTTACAGGCATTAGGAAATTTAAACAAAAACAAAAAGTTGCCAATAGACTACAAAAACTACAAAAAAAGTGGCAAACAATTTCTGACGCCAATCAATTGTCGGGCAAAAAAATGCAACGCCCGTAAAGATTGCCCAAAACAAACCAAAAAAAATATTTTTTTGCGAAAGGTGTAATAACAGTATTGTAGCCCTTGAAAAGCTCTACAAAACTGTATATTAAGTTTTTCAAAAACTTTTAAGATTTACGTGCAAAAATAATGAAATAGAAAAATACATGTGCTGACGCCAATCAATTGTCCGCAACTGTACGTACATACATACGAATCGAACGAGGGTTGGTTCGCGATAGTTTTACTTACTACTTCCTCACTTTTTTGCATCAGATCTGTTTTTTGATCAACTAGTCTACTTTCTTCCAAGTGATTTGAACGCCCTTCAGCTAGTTTAGCTTTGAAAAAAAAATTTGCTTCAAAAAATCCTTTTTTATTTTTTGCAACCTAATCAAAATCTAAGGTTTAATCATGGTTTCCAATTAGTTTCCTCCCCTTCCTTCGCACCCAGAAGTCTGCTTGATGTCTTCTAATACCCTTAAGAGCATACCCCTCTGGGTATTTACGCAAATAAAAAGCACAGGAAAGGACCTCGAACGAGTTTTCTTCTATTTGTCCTCGTTGGCTTTTTATGTTAAAGGTAATTTTTGGTTTGGAAAAAGCCTTGTGTTTCCAGCCAGGAACAATTTTAATTGAAAATAAATTTGTTGAAACGAACATTTTGAAAGGAGTATTCGTCTGAGCAGTGACCTTCAGAGTCATGCAAATTTAGATTACATGGTGGACGGCGATAATCTCGGAATCTGTAAAATATGTTTAAACATACATAAAGGGACAATAAAAGTCATAAACGAACCTACATACAGTAACATTGTGATAGTCAGAGTTTCGGATTGAAGTAAGGCTTGCATCAAAATAAGACAAAGAGTCATCCACAAAGCCAATCAAGCTATCGTGCATCAGATAATAATACAGTTTGGGAATAAAATCCGACGTAAAAGCGATGACAAAAGCCTAAACAGATCAAGTGGGTTCCATGGAAAATAACAGAAAATGCCTACATTGCACAAAACAGCCACATTACTCAATAGGTCCAAAATAGTCATCCAAATCCCAATGTTTTTTGCTTGTGAAGGGATTGGCCGTCGAGTGGTGACAACGAACTTGTAAGCATCCAATCGAATTTCCAATATGTTGTTGAGCAAAGCAAACAACGGAGCTAGAGGAAAAGCAGCCACAAACAGAGTGACGAATCCAAATTGGATCACTGATAAGAAAAAATTTAGAAAGCAAATTTATCTTTTAATCACATATGTACCCATTTCCAAGTACTCATCGAAGAGAAATTGCTCATAGACTGGGTTTCTAAAACAAATTGAGAAATTTTCCCGTCTATGAACTATGCAAATTGACTAACAGAACATAGTCTCTTTCAAACAAAGGTATCTCAGAGGAACGTGATAGCATGGCCATTTGACTCTCCTGTCTAATCCTATCCCATCTTTGTCGCCTGGTTTCCGGTAGATGGAATCGCCAACGTCGAAACCAGTGAGAGATTATACTGTATAGGTTACATTCATGAAAGTTTTTACACGTTTCGAACTTACGGGTATGCAATTTCCATAAATGCGTTGAATATCTAAAATTATAAAAAGACTTTCTGCGTGTAAATGAACACAGTCAAACCTCTGTAACTCGGCACTTCGAGATCGGTACCTTGAAGGGCCGAGTTGTCGAGGGTTGACTGTACCATATTTTCCCTTAATGACGGGCAGCCTCTATTTGAAAAGAATCCCTAGGAAATTTACAAGGTGCCTCAAGAGAGTTTGAGTTTTTTAAGCGGCTATTTCTGCTTTTTCTAACTTTTCGGCGAAACCTTTTCTTTGCAGTTGATAGACGAAGATTTTTTATCTTGTTTCGCACAAAACATGCCCAGTAAACACTTCGTTGATAACGGCGAACACCAACAACAAAACATTAATTAGAATTTGCGAAGACTTCCTTGACACTCCTTCCACCAACAGTAATACGAGGGTTGAGACATAGAGCGTGGGCAATGATAGAATTGTTGATCATTTCTTGTGGTAGTTCTTCGAATAGCGTCAAGAACGAAATCATAGTAACCATATTCAAGTCCATTCAGGTCCATCTATCTGCTAAGAAGAAAAATTCTTGTTTCTTGTGTTGCTTTTCTTTATTTGCTCCACATCTAATGAACCCAAAAATTTTTCATACGACTACTTGATAATATACCTGTGTGAAACGGCCAATCTGATAGTGACGCCAAAATTCAAAAAAATCAGAAAATCAAAGCAGAAATAAGCCTCTATTTCAAGGGCAGTCTATAATAGATAGGTACCCCTTGAGTGGGGACTGAATAATAGAAATGCATGCTGATATATTAGAGAAACACAAGTTTACCTGTTTTCCACACATAATAATGAACAGCTGGATGACTAGTTCGACCATGCAGCCACTGGAATCGCAATCTTCCTGTATAATGAAAAAGTGACAAAATTAAATTTCGAAGAATGATTGAATATCCCACTTACTAATCGCTGCCCGGAAATTCGGATTCCATTGCCACTGTTAGCATTGTAATCGGGCACACCGGAAAACCTAGAAATATTACTCAATTTTCCATTATGTCGCATATACACACCAACCTGCCCTTGATGAAGGCAATGTAAAATAGTGAGGAATAGAAATTTATAAATTGGAAGAGGAACACTTTGAGGGCATAACTATTGTCAAAGTCAGTCTGGGTTCTGGGACACTCCAAATCTGTTAGCTTTAAAGCCAATGCGTTGTAAAACTAAAAGCAGACACTGGTTTTAAGTCAAAACAGTTTTGAAAAGATATCACATAGTTCATTATAAGTATGAAAACCAGGTTGATAGAGGCAGCTGTCACTGAAGTGATTAATACTGCCTTCGACTGTAGGAAATCACTGTCTTCCATGGTGTAGAACACGTGCATGACAATGACTCTGTAAGCTACTATGCCAATCACCAATGCTACCACCAAGCACAGCTGAAATGAGGAACATTTTAAAATAACAAAAAATAATTCCACCCACGAAGAAGAGAACAACCACACTGGAGCCAAATATTCTCATCGCTTTTTCCAGAAATGGCACGTATGGTTCACGTTGCTGGGTCACTGGATTGACTTTAAACTTACTTTGCCGGAATTGAAACTGAAAATACAGAAAAGTGCATAAAAAAGAGATTGAAATTTTAAAAAGGTGAATTGCTTACTTCAGGTCTCATCACTTCCTATAAATTTTTTTTAAAGATAAGAAACACAAAACTTGACAAGATTAGACACAAACCTGCTCTCTTTCATAGTCCAACACATTCCACTTATAGGCCAACTCTGCGTGGTATCTTTTCCAGCACTCCAGAAATAATGTGGCCCAAATACTGAAAGCAAAAATTTAGGATAAGGAAACAGCTAGTCAACTATCAGATAAAAAAAGTCTAACGTTTTTCTTGCCGTTAATTAATTCGCGAGTTTTTTTAACTACTTCGTAGCCAAAGACGGGTAAATTCCCCTACAACAAAGTGCACCGAATTTTTTGAATCAGTAAATTTTACCTCAAATAGGATCTTTAAACTTTCAATTTTATTTTTGCATGAACTGCAACTTTGACATATGTTTATACAGCTCAAGTGATGATACTGAAGTAAAAAATTGGAAAATTCAAAATGTCATACGGTTTGAATTTTTTTGTCTCGAGAGGAATTCAAAATTTTGCAGTCACTGATGTCTTCATATTGATACGCTGAGAATGATAACCTAATCAGAATCAGCGTGTTGTTGTGAAAAAGTGTTCCAAAATTTTTTGTCTTGAGAGAGATTTAAGTATCGTCATAATATCGGCACCATACACAGTTTCAGTTTTCTTTTTTCGGCGCCCCATATACATGATTAATTTACACAAGAGTGATTTACGTAATACACAGTGGAGGCGCGGAGCACCGGAGGCGCTCTACTTGGCTAAACATTAATGTAAGGTCTTAAGGTCACAGGCAAAGACTTAAGCAGCAAGCGGGAGTGATGCGGCATTGCCGCAACGGGGCCTCCTAGTTTCATGTACTAATTTGTGTATTGCATAGAGAGTTCAATAGGGGCTAATTACCCTTCTTAGTATATTTTTGGTTTTTTTAATATTGCTCAAATGGCAGTTCGACATCTACAAACCTTCTTCAAAATACTCTATTTAGTACAGAAAAAGGGGTTGTAGAAGCTAAAAGCAAAGAAAAAAATTGCATCAAGTGGACTTCCACTGGTACGGTTGGTGTATGATTGTCATTATTATTGTGGTTAATGCAAAAATGAAATTGAAAATATTAAGGGTTCCATTAGAATCCATCAAATATATTCCATCAAAATTAAATATTCAAGAAATTTGTACTGTATAGTAGGAAAATTGACCTGTAAGGAAATTTTTTTTTATGAGAATTTACCGTCGCTCCCAATGACTAACCTCATCATAGCGGCAAATATTATGGTTGCACCGTTGTCGAACACATAGGTCAACTGTAAATACTAATTTGTTTACAAAAAACATGGAACTTTGCTGAAATATTTATTTACCTTTGCATAAATACAACTACTACTTAACGGTGTGAAATCACAGTTTTTTTCACAGACTGGACAAATCAGCACTTTACCTCCTATGCCGTCCTCCCCACACACGTCGTTGGAAGGGACATCATCTGAATTAATTCAGCGCACTGACATTTTACACAGTTTTAAAACCACTCAAAAACTTACCTGACATCGTGGCTACGCCGTACAACACACACAGCACACCTAGAATTATACAGCTTTGCTATGTAAGCAAAAACTTTCAACAACAAAGCTACCAAGTGCGGAAATGACATAAAGAAATCGTGTATAATACCCAAGCCACGCAAAGTAAAAACCAATTTTGGTGCCAAAGTAGTTTCTGCAAATTCAATTTGGAGATAACTAAAAAATAACGACTGAAGCACTTGATCAAGTGAAGTGGCTGGTATTTGCAGATGTTTTTTGTCTTCACCTGGAAATAAAAGGTTGTGAATTTCTGGAACGATTCGGTTCACTTTAGCCTACCCAAGTTTCATAGAGTAATTGTCGATCACTACACTGATCAAAGTCCACTTGAGATTGAGAGTAATTGATCTCCTTAAAACTTTTAATTAATAGTTGAAAAATAGGGTTGTTAGTAGTCGATTAATTTAGTCTTACCCAGCTTTTGGTTTTACCCATTTCAGGGAACCCGGTCTTCGGCTTAGGTTTTTTCTAGCAATCCCGTTAACCAAACTTTACGACTTGTCTTTAGTTTTCTCCTCAAAGCGAATACTTTTTATATAGATTTATTTTTAAAAATAAAATCAACAACATAACGACGAATAAGCAAACTAAATTCATTTAACATTTTTGATCCACTGTCCATCCATGTTCCTCAATTCATCCTTTGGAAAAATTGCTGGAACCAGATCCAGCTCTTTTAGACTCACTGTGATAAAAATGAGCATCGCTACAGTGCCACCATGCAACCTAAAAAAACAATAACAACGCAAAAATAGACTACAAATAAACTTTACCACCCATGTTAAAAAAACCAGCAACCAAGAAAGTGCGCGCGATAACTTATGTTGGTACAAAAAAACGATTATCTTATCCTTTGCGATGAACGAAATGCGTACACTTTTTTTGCTCCACCAGATTAAAATATCTTCATAAAATTCTTCTGAGACAATCAGTGTTAAGACGATAGTGACCAAGCTCTGGCTAGAATCTAGCCGCTATATACAAATGGCATAAGATTGCAAGAAAAATAGGAAATACCTTGATTTAATGCTTTAAGCTGATAATTTGGTGCAGTACCGCGAATATCCTTCTCCTTGTTGGCCTAAATATTATCTAGAAAAAACTGTATTAATTATTGAAAGTCGAAAAAACTTAAAATAGATAGATCATGAAAAATAAAGTAAGGCAGAGAAAAAGAATAATTATGCATTTTTAGCTTGTCAAAAACTGAAAAACTGATATTCTAAAAGACCCGGTTTCTGTTTTCCCGCTTTTTTCAAACCCAGTTTTCAGTCTCAGTTCAGTTAACCAAACACCAACAACCCTATTAAAAGGGTGGCTAAAAATGGTACATCATGCAAAGGATAAGCCGCAGAGTATGTTCGTCCTTGCACAAGACGCTCGATTCCAAATCGAAATTTGTCCTTTTCTCCTTTGTCATAACGCGTTCTAATTAGTAGATCATAGACCATTCTACTTCTATCACAATATGAAAAAAATGTATCCTGGTTTTCATGGTTGACAAAGCACTCCAAATGCTGCTCAATGAAAGGTTGAGTGAAATAGTCGGGAGGATCGATGCTGCAAATAATGAATTTATCTTGGCTCACACATGCAAAACAAACCGCTTTTTAATCCTTTCGTCAAAGTCCAAGAACTTGAAGCGCCTCAAAAAAATGTTGACAGCCCCTTCCATGATATTGGTGGGCTGAAACTTGCAGAAACAAAGTATTTGAAAATCTAAAAGTATTTACATACCCTTTTGATGTCGTTTTGATGAACAGGCATTTTTATGTTCATAAGTTCCGCCTAAAAGAGTTAATATTGTCAAAGAAAATGTTTTTAAAAAACCGTACTTGTTTGAGGAGAACATTGAAAGGAGCATGAATGAGTACGAATCTTATGTGGGTATTCTAAATAAATTATCCAATTAAAAACTATGCAAAAATTCTAGATAAAATGACTAATACCCTAACAGAAGCATGCTCCAACTCCAATCCAAGCAGCTGTAAATTCGTCTCAAAAATTTTACGCTTATCCGTATGCCGCTGAGGAGAGTTTCTGCCACTTGAGGTGCTCATTGCTTCCTTAATTTTACGTTACAATAATAAATAGGCATGCACTAAAAACTCAAAATTACCTCGTCTTCTTCCTTATTCTCCTTCTGAGACGGATCATAGGCAAGTACAAAATCGATTCTCCGCAATCCATCCGAGAAGTATGAAGAAGCCGTAGAATGCATCAGCGGTTTGGGTGTGCCACACTTTTTGGCTGCTGACTGTACTCGCGGCCGATCCGTCATCGGAGGGCTGAAGTCGATGGTCAGAGAAATGTCACTGTTCGTGAAAGTTTCCATCTCGTAATCTTCCTTTTCTTTGTTGATCTGATGAAAAACAACAACGAATCAATCTAAGCAATTTCTTGATCTATTGTGGCATACGGATATAGGAGGACGGGGAGGGGCATGTGATGTAGAGCACAATTTTATTTTCATACAGCAGCGAGTAAAAACTCAATCAAATAACAAATCTCGACCTTACTATGAGACACCCTCCTTCCCTTCCCCCCCTCCAAAAAAAAAAAGAAGCTACTAAGAGATGCCCCGCCGCAAAATAAAATTTCCCAAAAGTGCTTAAAGACCATTTTTAAGTAACAATTTCGGCATAGAGAAGACAAACTAGTAACTCAGATGGGAGTAAGGTCTGAATTGGGAGGAGAAGGGAGTCATAGGGGCTACTAATTTGAAGGGCTTTCTTCTTCGCCCGTTACCCTTATTGAACCAGGGCAAAAAGTGCCTCTAGATGCATTCTCTGATCAAGAGTATTGCTCGGATTCAAAAATAGATACAACAGTTTTTTAGTTGCTACTCTAAATGGCTTACAAGAGAAGTGTTTTCCTTGGCCTGATCAAGAAACTGTTTGTTAGGCCCTTCTATATATGTTGGAGCATTGCTTGACTCACTGTCCAGTGGTAACTGTCTAGAGCTTGTTTGGAAATCATTGCCTGAAATTTTTAACTTTAAATAAGCAAAAGGGCATTTATTTATATTTCTTTTGCATTGGAAAACTTAATAAAGCAGTGTCAACCCTTTATATTAAAAACTCAAAGTGATAGGAAGACGCAAGCTATACAGTTTGCATAATGGATTTTGAATAGTAGTTTTTTAAATTTTGCTTATGCAGACAAAAGCCTAATGAAAAGCTTAAAAAGCAGCTAGATAAATGTTTTTTAACATAAAAAAAATAGGTATAAGAAGAGACAACCTTGAGAATATTTTCTTTGTGACAAATTAAATGTCGAAAAATAGAAAGACGCAATTCTGATCAACCGTTCACCTATATAGTGCTAGAAAGTATTAACACGTATGCTTTTCGCGTTTGCACCACCACTATTTCGTATTTAGGTTGAAGATGCTCTAGGGACTTATTGAAAAATAAATGTGTGAAGAAATTGATTGAAAAAAGAAAACTGGTTTCCAGACACTAATCGGTGAGTTCATTTGTTTATTTACAGGAAGAAATGCTCCAATATTTTATTTTTATTTAAAAGCCTTTTGGTGCTGCATTTTATTGTCAACCATATTTAAAGTGGACTGTTTACCCTGGTTTATTGTTGGGTTGTATGAGGACGCAATAGATTCGGCCCAATAGGAGGTATTTGCATCATCCAGGTAGCCCTGGTCAATGTCCAAAGTTGGCTCATCATGAAGTTTCTTGAGTCTTTTTCTCTTAGACTCCATTCCTAAACACAACTATATTAGAAGTAGATGTGTCGAGCACTCAATATCTTTTCGAATGGAGCGCTCAAAGGCTTCGAGCGCTCCATTCGATTCGACGCTTATTTTTTTTGTCGGTTTCCACCGCCTGATCCGATATTCCAAAAATTTTCGCGGCAGCTACGTTGCTACGTTTTTACACGCATCAAGATAAATTCTGCATAAGCAAATCCAAATGCTTCTATTGAGGAAAACAAGGATAAGACTGACACGTAAGACTGAAACAAAATAATAAGAATTTCATTTGGTTTTTCTTTTTCTTTTTTGCTTGTTTCTATTAGAATTGCGTTTGTATTAGGTATTAGAATTGCCCTCAAAAGTTTCGACTTGAGTGCAAGTTCTTCACCTTTTTCTTTTATATACACACCGTTTCATATTTATAACGTCACCATACATTTCACGGTTTCGAAAGAGAGAGAGAGAAAGAGAAGAGAGCTTGGCTGACAACGATGGAATGGACGAGCTTCTGGAAGTCTGGAAGGACTTGTGATTGCGTGGGGAACTCAGTGGACGGGCGGCGATGAAGGATTTCATGGAAGTAGACTCCGAATTAATCACAGGTTTGTTTTCTTCGTTGCCACTGTTGTATTCAGTTCACCCTCTACATTGCAGATGGTACACTTACGCTTGCTGAAATTGTTGAGGAAGTCATAGCTGCAGAAGTGAACGAAATGGAAGTGGACGACAGTGAAGAGTTGGAAATTGAGAAAGCCAAGGAGGCAGACATCAGTCGCCAAGAAGCTCAATCAGCATTGAACATTGTGAGCCGCTACGTGGAGAAGAACATTGCCGATCCTACCATTCTCAAGTGCAGCGACCAATTGGATGAGGCGTTTTATCAAGAGCGCAAGAAAAAAGAGAAACACAGTCAGTTAACAGATTTCTTCCCTTCGTTGATTGCTGCCATTTTAAATAATATAGGGCCAAAACAATTAGCATTGCTTTAAAATCTGTACTTGCACGCAAAAACGTAAACCTATTTAAAACTTATAAATTTATAAAAATGCAGCTTGTTTAATTGTACTACCTTCTTGGTTCATAGCTTCAGGTGGGCAGACAAGTCAACGCAACTGCACTGGCAATCAACCTTGATTTTAAATTAGTTAGCCTTCATTTTTACTCCTTTTCCAACCATTTGATTTAAAATGTGAAAAAAATTTAGTATTTTCTTTTTCAAAAAACCGCTAACTGTACAAGTATTGCAAATGTTGATGCAACACACTACCAGCACAATAAAACAAAAGCTTTATTTGCTTAAAAAATTGCTTATTAACCGGGACAATTGACTATAAAAGTAGAAGAGCGGGAGATAAAGAAAAAAACTTTAAAATGGCCAAACAATGAGAGCCAGACAATTTAAAGATTTTGTCGCGCGACAAAATCTTTTATTTGTAGCTGTTTGTCGCGCGACGAATTTCTTTTTAAAATAAATTTTTCTGGCTCCCCAAAATATTACTTGGGCAAAGCAGACTGCTTACACAACAATATATATAACTACTGGGGCATTTACTTACTAGTATGACTCGCAAAATTTTCAGTTAGCGCTTATAACATAGCTACCTCATCTTATTACAAAGCCAAGGAACATTCTATCAAAATAATAGCAAAAAAATAAGAAATAAAAGTTTAAAAACTTACTATAAAAATGAATTCTAGCAAAAATTATTTTCGATAAAGGCTCAGATAGAAATCCCCCCTCAAATTACTCATTTATCCCGTCAAATTGCTCATTTATCCCCTCAAATTGCTTAAACTTGATTATCTCGGCTGTTTTACAACAAATTTTTCTATTTTTTTCCAGTGTGTAGCCCTGGATCTGCTCTTTCTAATGCAGTGTCAGCTGACTCAATGTTGATGGAAGAAGTTAGTGAAAAAGATCTTTTATGGGATGATTTTTTGCTACATTCAAATACCTTTTTCTCTTGATTTTTTCAGCAACGTTGAGTCAACTGACGCTGCATTAGAAAGAGCAGATCCAGGGCTACATAATGGAAAAAAAAAATAGAAAAACTTGTTGTAAAACAGCCGAGATAATCAAGTTTAAGCAAATTGAGGGGATAAATGAGTAATTTGAGGGGGAAACTATACACAGCCTTTGGATAAAAAGAAGTAGATAAAAGCTAGAGAAAGAATTTGACTATTTACGGCTAATTACACCAATTTTTGTTTTCGACTGTTTTCTTATTACGTTTACATTATTATTATTGCTTAAACTACTTTTCAAAAGGCTCAAAGTAAAATTTCCTGACGAATTATGTGTCTTTCTCGTCAAAATATGTGTTTTTCCTTTAAATTTATAAGTTATTGTCTCAACAATTTTATAATGAACATATCCAACTTTTTTTCAGCATGTAGCCCTGGATATCCTCTTTTCAATTAAATATCAATTAAGTTGATATTGCTGGAAAAAGTTGGAGAAAAGTGTTTTGAATGAAGAATCAGATATTTGCATTTAAATATTTTTTCTCTAATTTTCTCCAATAACATCAAATCAATTGATGGCTTATGGGGAAGAGAGAGATCCAAGGCTACACATTAAAAAAAAACAGAAAAATTTACTAAAAACTACTGAGATAATCCAGTTTTAAATTTTATCGGGAAAACATAATTTGACGAATGATTTCACATACAGCTTTTTTGAATGAAAAATACTTTTTTCTAAATGTATTTTCATTAATTTTTAATTAAAAGAACTATTTCCATATACCATAAATATAAATAAAAAGCTTGGACAATTTAAAAACTGGTTTCTCATAAATAATTCGTCAATTCTTTTTCCTGGATAATAAAAGTTTGACCAGCTGAGTGAAATAATAATGAATTATGTGCTGCAAAGCATTTAAAAATGTGATATTTTGTTGCTGTGCAAGTGGCACTCGGTCGCAGTAACCAGTGTTGGCAATTTGACTCATTTAGAATATGACTTATGGAGCCAAAAAAAAAGTACCATCAATCAAATTAATTTTTTTGCCGAATAATTTGGATGATTTACCGTTTTCTTTAAATATTTTTATGTATTCTTGAGTCAAAAATTATAATTTTTTAGTGTCTTCTATAGGTTTTGTTTTAGAAGGAATCAATAGAAGGAGATGTAATTTAACATTTCGATAATTAAAAAAAAATTTTCTTTTCCTAGACAATTTCTCGACATGGTAATGTTCTGCAGGCATGGAATTCATTTCTTATTTTTGGGCTTTTCTAGATTTTTGATCCACTTAGAAGTTTTTGTGCGATTACTCAATGTTGTGCGCCACGATAATTGTGATCGACTAAATAAAGATCGAAGAAGAATTGTAAAACTTCAGAGGGGCGCAAAAAAAATCAAAAAAGAAAAAGAAAAATAAATTTAAATAAAAATAAAACCAAACTCGGTACTGAGTGAAAAAATTTGAAAATTCAAAATGTTATACGGTTTGAATTTTTGTATCAAGAGGAATCCAAAATTTTGCAGTCACTTTTTTTATATTAGTTTTTGTAGATAAACTTGATACGCTAAGAATTATAAGCAAACCTAAATCGGCATGTGTTGTTGTGAAAATGTTTCAAAATTTTTTGTCTTGAGGGGAATTTAAGTATTGTCACAATATCGGCGCCGTATATATTTTTTTCATCGGCGCCATACATAGTTTTAGTTTTATTCATGATAAAAAAAATGATTTAGAGAACACTTTGCGACTCGTGAATTGTCGATTTAATTTGATTCATGATTCAAATTAGAAAATTAGTTTAAACAATAAGTCATATGAACCATTACTCAAATTGCCAACACTGGCAGTAACACAGAAAGATTAATATCAGCGTGGAGAGAGTTCTGTTTGAAAAATGAATGGATTTTGTGCATACCATTTAAGAAATAGAAGCATTGACTAATTAGAAGAACAACAATAAACAGTTGATATTTATTACCGCTAGGTAAAAACAGCACTTGGCACAAGCCCTTCTTTGGAGGTAATCGTTGGCGACAAGTTCTCTTGCTTCAAAAAGTCCATGGGGAAATTGACCAAATTTCCCACTAACCTTTCCAGCTTCTGTTTCGCTTCATCTGGATCACTTTGAGCCATTGGAATCTCAGCCCTCCAGACTACGAGTTCTTGGAAGGTCTCTACCAAATTTGTGGGATAACAGCTTAAAGTTTTTTTATTAGAAGATAAAACTAAACTAGAGTCGAAAGCACGCCTTTAGAGATAATTTTGGAACAGGTTTTGCATATTACGTCAAAAATTTGATGTAAGTTTTGGTGTTCTAGTCTGCCACTTTTTGCAAAAGATTACAGGGTGTACCAACTTTTTCTAACACTTTTTCTAACTACTGATACTTATATGCCCGTAACTTTTTCCTACGTTGTTTTTAGAAAACTTGTTTTTAGAAAGTTGTTTTTAAAAAGACTGGAGAGAAGTATTCACGTTTATTTTAATTTGGGCATTGTCGTCAATGGCAATAGTCTTCCGGTATTGCCTGTTTCTGAGTTAACTAACCGAAAGACTTCTTCGAATATACGTGTATTCTCATTGGCTACTTCTTTCCAAATGTCGTTGTAAAAGGCGTCAATAATAGGATCTTGCACAGATATTTGGTAGCCAGGATTTGCTCTGTGATTAGAATCTTCCATGAGCCCAAGATGCTCTTCCATCAGTCGTTTCCTTAACGAATATGCAAATTTCCCAGCTTGATAGTGTTCTCCATTCATTATTGATGGCACAAATTCGTGATCTAAAATTTTATAGGTCACAAGGGTTGTGATTGAATATTTACACCTTTAATGAGAAGACACACTTCTGAGTCCCTGTTGCCAGACTGGGAACGGTCGTTGATGTTGGCTAAATATAAATAGTGTCTGTTTTTTATTATATCTTGAAATTTTCCAACCGCTTCCAATGATAGTGTAGAGATCGTCAACTATGAGCAGTTTGCAGTGAATATAGATCAACTCAGTCACCTGAAACACATGTTAGAATACTCTCAATTATACAAAATATAGTTTACAATTTTGCCAACAAGTTCATCATGAGTTCGAAGAGAGCAGAAGGATATGTAACTGGAAAACAAACACAGTTGAGTAGCGGCATAACACGAGCCCCGAAAATGGCCCGATAGGGTGTTATATTGAGTCGAGAGTCGACTGTACAAGATATTGAACACAGTTTTCATAACTACAGTCCGCCACATAGAAAAGCTCTGGCATGCATGCTATTTTTATTCATCCAGAGCTTTATCTCGATTAATTCATTTATCAGGTATGAGTGTGTGCGCGCATTTCAACTCCAATCTCCCGTCGGAACCCCCGTTGGCCGACGGGGTTTTAAACCTAGAGATGCGCGCATAAAAATTACTTGCTAGGATCGTCAACACCATTTTTCCTCAAGTTCTCCAACAATGAATGTGGTCCTTTAGAAATAGAGAGAAGAGTCCAATGGAGAACCGCTAGAAGGGCAGAATATGAGGTCGAGCTAAATAAATTACAGTTAATTGCGGTTTAGAGAGAACAAACAAATTGTCAAACCTAATATCTCCTTCAAATCCCGGCAACAAAGGAATCATTACAAAGACACGGAAAACCTCGTTATTTCTTCAAATTAATATTCGGGAGTGGTTCCACACAATGATTAATCACTTACTTGTGCGCTTTTACAATTCTGTCACAGAGAGCTTTGGCAATTTGATTGGTCACATCTACACTGTTTATCATAGACACAAAGAACTGGTTTTCGATGTAGATGTAGTGCCTTAAAACAAGGTACGAATTCATGCCGAAAAAAGCTAAATTGCCGAGTATGTGGAACACAAATATATTTATTTGTAAAGTGTAGAGACAGAAACGGGTCAGGGCTCCGTCGGGGCACCGACCTGCCCCGAGCCAATTTTAGGGGGTGAAACCCTGTTCGGGGCTCGCCCCAATATACTTTAAAAACTCCGACACCTAAATCGGCTAAACTCCGAAGAAAAATTTTAAAATTTTAAATGATTTATTTTTTACTAGTTGGTAGTTTTGTAGTAATTTTTTTTACTTTTTTGGTGTTTTCGTCGGACCTCCTCAATATGCTTTTTAGAATGACTACTAGAAGTGTAATTTGGAAAATCAAAGCCATGTCAATAAACTTAATTTCTAGTGTACCTCCTATACGTATGAGCACGTTTAAAGATTTTATCCGCAAAAACTTTATGAAAAAAAGCTTTGAAAACCCCGAAATTTTATTCGGGGCCCGCCCCGAAGGCATCTTTCTATCTCTAGTAAAGTGTGTGTGCTGCAAGAAAGTTTATACTCTTTCGGGTACAATCAACTCCCAATCTGATTATATTATGGGTTCTATTAAAGAGCCGGGTTATTTTATTCAATGTTGTAGTCCTAAAAGTTGTCGATTGAGGAACTTGTCATGCCAGTTAATAGACATTTTCGAACCTTTGACACTTTTCTACAACCCAATAAAAAATAAACCTAGCAGTAGCGATGAGCGAAAGATACGCTTGCTGGATGCTGTCCTCATTCTTGTCTATTAAGGTAGACCAATGCGAGACAGACCTCAACACTTGCACTTCAACTAAACAAAAAACAGTCAAAATAATTATTACAAAAAAGTTTTTGCAAGAGATTTACCTTTCTGTGTGTCTCTGTTCAAGAACACCCTAGGAATTTTGACAGAGCTGAAACCAAACAAGTTTGAGTGAAGACCAAACTTTTATTCAAACAAATGTTTACTTATAGGACTTTGGTAGCAAGTAGGGATAATCATCATTGGACTTAAGTTTTTCTGTTTTGGTAGCATTCCAACGTTGAATGAAGTGGCGAGCAACATCTCTGGCTGCTTTCCCATAAACTATTGAATGGATGTCATGCCTAAAGACAATTTATAATTTTTTTGAAAAACTTTGTAAAAGCGGTACCAAGGCATTCTTGGAGTGTCATATCGATTAATAAAGTCGTTGTAAGCTTCATGCACATCCACAAAATCTTTTACAATGTAGTTCACCCGAAATAAAATGTGTGGAAAACACTATCGATATGTTTGAAGCAAATTACATAGTCTTTTCCTGGCCAAAGCTTGCCGGCACCCTGAAGTCCTGACATGTCCACAGTTGTCTCTTGAAAGCGACAATAGTTGCTGAAATGAAAAGCTGCAATTTCATGAAGAATAGAATTGCGGTTTTCAAAAAGTTTCCTAATTATTTACAAAGCTATTACAGTTGTCTAGCGTTTTAAATTTTCTAAATCTTAAACTCTATTGCTCAAAAAGTTTTTTGTTTTCAATTGAAAAGCTTAAGATCTCGTTCTCAATTCAAATTTCCAACTAATTTTTTTTTAGAAATTTTGAAGCATAACGAAGCTGACATCACATATTCATCGGCGGTATCTTCTTGGTCAAGTGCCATTCTCCAGCGTCTTTTAGTCTTGGAGGGTCGGAGATTTGAAACTACCCGTCGCCTGAAAAGACCAAAAATAAATAGGAATGTTTTTCTATTAAAAAAACAAACAACACACATTAAAGTGCGAGTACTTGGCTCCATTGGCAACAAAGTAGGTTTGACATTTAACCCATTATGAGATGGTGCATCAGGATGTTGTTCGCCAATAGCCGTCAATGAGCGAAACTTGATCACCGGCTTTCCTCCTTCCAAAGTTTTTTCCATGGCTTCTATTCCATCCGAACCACCTTGACCATATGACGGGTGAGCATTCAAACTATGAGATGCAGGAGTGGTTTCTCTCGACCGACGACCTTGTATTTTGCCCATCACTTTGTGCATGGCTTCACG
>BBSZ01014205.1:16463-30528 GCA_000981365.1 Subanguina moxae
CAAAGCTATTACAGTTGTCTAGCGTTTTAAATTTTCTAAATCTTAAACTCTATTGCTCAAAAAGTTTTTTGTTTTCAATTGAAAAGCTTAAGATCTCGTTCTCAATTCAAATTTCCAACTACAGTCGACTCTCGATATAAGAGCACTTCGCTATAAGAGCACTCTCGGTATAAGAGCACTAAAAAAAAATTTGGTTGGCCGATAAAGACAGATAAAACAGACAAAGTTTACCTTCGCTATAAGAGCACTCTCGCTATAAGAGCACAAACTGTCGGTCCCAATGGGTGCTCTTATATCGAGAGTCGACTGTAATTTTTTTTTAGAAATTTTGAAGCATAACGAAGCTGACATCACATATTCATCGGCGGTATCCTCTTGGTCAAGTGCCATTCTCCAGCGTCTTTTAGTCTTGGAGGGTCGGAGATTTGAAACTACCCGTCGCCTGAAAAGACCAAAAATAAATAGGAATGTTTTTCTATTAAAAAAACAAACAACACACATTAAAGTGCGAGTACTTGGCTCCATTGGCAACAAAGTAGGTTTGACATTTAACCCATTATGAGATGGTGCATCAGGATGTTGTTCGCCAATAGCCGTCAATGAGCGAAACTTGATCACCGGCTTTCCTCCTTCCAAAGTTTTTTCCATGGCTTCTATTCCATCCGAACCACCTTGACCATAGGACGGGTGAGCATTCAAACTATCAGATGCAGGAGTGGTTTCTCTCGACCGACGACCTTGTATTTTGCCCATCACTTTGTGCATGGCTTCACGTAGATTTCTTTTAGGCGCATAGGCATCTTCTGCAGTAAATAGGTATTAATTAAAAACAAAAAATTTGAGCAAGATACCTTCATCCTCAGGAACAGCATGTATGTCGGTAGTTACCTTAGTGCCGATTTTCTCACCTTTTTCAATAATATCTTCGGTTACTCGGTGCACTTCTTGCTTTTCATTGAACCCGCTTTTGTTGATGTCTAAATGGCATTTGTCTGTGGCATTCTTGATGGAGTGCATAATTGGATTTTTGTTTTTGCCTGTATTCTCCTGGAAAATTTTAGGTGAGTATGAGAGGGAAGTAGGAATAAATAGTAAATATAATCAACTCTTGATAACTCAACACCATTCCCAGGCCCGGTTGAACTACTTAATTTCAAAAATTGCCGCAATAACGCAACATGATATTTATTCTAGAAAAAATTAAGCAAAACTTTCTCTTTTTCCTTTAAAAATTTCTACCCAAAAAATGAAATGTCTTGGGCGAGATTCCAAAACAAAAATGAGAAGGGTCAGGCGGCATCAACACTAACACACACTTCAGACCGGTCCAGGAGTGCATATTACACCAAGTGTTGACTGCAATAAAGTTTACCACGGTGAATTGTTCAGAGCGAGGAGACAGTTGAACAGAGCCAAGATCGGTGAGAACATGCCGAGAGTCATCCCAACGACCATAGCACAGATCCAGACCACCAACAAAAGCGATTAGTTGATCGATTATTAGAAGTTTCTCATGGTGAGCTAAAATGGTTTAGATAAACAACTTGGGCAAGTGTAGGCCAACCCCAGAAAAATGTGCCAGTGCCTACGTAGTGATCTGGATGTCTCATCACCTAAAAAATTAATAAATATTAATACGATCGAAAGAGTGGTTTTACAAGCACCTTTATGTTGGGATGGAGATTTTGAAGATGTCGTTTTGAATACAAACTAAAATTGTTAATTAATTGAGAAAATGTGGAGAGGGATAACCTGTTAAGGCCAATAGCCATTTCCATCTCTTTGTATATTAAAACGAATATTCGAACACCTTTTTCAGCCTGTCTTTTGAGAACATAATCTAGTCGCCAATGATTGCCTATAATAAAGTGTGATCCTTAATAGCTGAAAAATCGCTTATTTACCCTCTGCCATGGGACGCCTCAAATAAATTTCAGGGCACAACCACCAATCAGCAATAAAAATCTCTTCTCTAGCCATTTCTATCATAGCAGATGCCTATAATAATTTGGTTTAGTTCTAGATTGTAACGCGAAAACATGCCTTTTCCCAGTAGTCTTTGGCATCTACAAACCACTGGCAATAAGACTGAAAAAATCATTTTTTTAAGAAACCCTATAAAACAGAAATACGAATAAAAATGTTAATTAATATAAAAAATTGTATACAGTGAAGCATCGATAACCCTGCACCCCAAGAGACCAGGCTTTGAGTGCCGAGTTATCGAGGTCCATTTCCCGACAAAACCGATTCTCGGTCCCCACTTGGAGCGGTGGATTGACGAGGGTTGACTGTATTAATTACACATTAACAAATTTTAATAATTTAATTGATCCAAGTCTAATCATTTTTAATCTATTCAGTTCTGAATTGGAACAAGGCTTAAGGGTTTTTCAGTTCATATTCAGAAGTTATCTAAACCATGTATAGGGACTGCTCAGGTCGTGTTCATCAGATGTTCAAGTCATATTCAGAGGTTGTTAGAGGAGATACTGTATTTTCTCACAGGTTGGTCAAAAATTTATTACGCGTGTCTATGCGTAACTAACCCATAAAAACAGCTTACATCAGGTCTAGGAGGATAAGATGAACCAAAAGGTTTCTTCCGCAGCCAGACCTGACCTGAAAAAAATCTGAATAGTATGTTTGTTTAGCAACAAGCTTAGAAAAGAGTTAATAAATAAGCAACTGACCTGTTTCTTCAATAACTTGCTTGATTATTTTAATCCAATACTGCGAATCCTCTTCTCTGGAGCACTTTATGTTGAGAACACTAAATATGAAAACCTTATACACTAAACTAACACACAAGGTTCAGCAAGAAATTTTCCCGATTTCAAACTGCCATAACTTTTTTTTCTGACGTGATTTAAGGCGCGAAAAAGTTTTTTGCATTCAACTCGCTTTGGCAATTGCTTTTATTTAGCGTATTAAGCGAAAAAATCAAGGAATTATACACTAGATTTTTTTGCATACGCAAAACAAAAGCGATCATCAAGGCAAATTAAATGCAAAAAACTACCTCTGGAAATTCAGTTTAGAAAAAAGTTATGGTTGTTTGAAATGAGACGAATTTTTCGCCGCATCGTGTACAATTCTTAAAGAAATTACTGGCTCAAATTAGACAAAAAAAGTTCTTTGGGACGGAAGGTAAGGCCAAATTCAGGAGAATTTATTTCAAACTGTTCGTCGAAAAAGAGCACTAAACGAATTTCTTCATTGGATAGGTTCATGTAGCAAATGTATGAGTCTTTCACTATAAGCCATCTGTAAATTATGTAACGACTTATTTTTATTGCAATCTTTGACAAGAAAAATCAAAATGTCTACCTTGTGCCCCTGAAAGTATTTGCACTGTAAAAATGCTCTGAAAGTCTACAAGCAGAAAGCTACCATGGTAAAATCCAACGAACACAAAATTGCTTGCAGCCAATGTAAACTTTGTTGCCGCCAGGACGTTTTTTTACTTTTCCTTCCTTGTATTTGCCCCCCAATTCATTGATGAAAGAGAAACGACTAACTTCCAAAAATTCGGCCTATGAAGATGAGGGATTTGGATTAGAATACACTGAAGCCAAAAAAAAATTTACCGTTTCATGATAGTTCCTGTTGATAGGAATAGCGAGAACTGCTTGTAACCAAGATTCCAGCTGTTGTCTTCGCTCTTCCATGTGCACAGTATGCACTAAGGAATCAGGCCGGATTGGGAAGGATGGAAGCGCTTTTGGATCACTTGGCTCACGCTTCTCTTCAAGATGAACACCATCTATTTGTTCAATGTCATCATCATCTAATATTCAACAAGTCAATAAGCGGTAATCTGTAGGAAGAGAAATAAAATGAAAAGGAGAAAAAATGGTGTCCTGCTAAGTCTTGAGGGCTAGTTCCAAATCTTTAAGACCCAACCAGACATATATGTTCCTTGAAAAATTACCATCATCGTCTTCATAAGTCGAGTTTCTGCCTGCACCTACACGACCATAATCTTCTATTTCGGGGCTTCTTTTGAGCGTCTTCAACTATATAGATAAAGATGGTTAACTTGCAGAAAGAGGTAATATAATAAGAAAAATAGCACACACCTCATAGTTGAAAGATGCCGGAAACTTGGAGCACTCCTTTCCCCTATCGGCATCATCATCCTTGTCGATAGCTTCTCCCAGCCGGTTTTTTACCATGAAAATAGATCGATAAAGACGTTACAAAAAGTAGAAAAAAAAGTTACCTTCGAATAGGTGATTTGATCCTTTCCACAGCTCTGTGTGCCAGCAAACGTTGACTCAAATAGGAGAAATCCTTATAGCGACGTACAACGTTCCATTTGTACTTGCCATGCTCCAATTGAATATTATACCTTTATATTATGATTAATAGTTCAAACAAAAAAGCTTTGAAGAACTTACAGAAAAGGGTTTAAAATGTGATAATGAGAGCTGACATCTTTTTCTACTCCAACAATTTTCGCGTCCACCGAGATGCCCGGAATCCAGTAGCCCTGTTTGCGCACTTCATCCTGACTTTCGTACACTGTACCATAGGGAATGTAACCTGCCATAAGCGGATAAGTACGGTTAAAAAGTTGAAAACAAGTGCACCTCTTCGTCTTCTAGGCGACTTTGGGCTATCTTCGCCACCGCCATCACAATTACAAGCTGTATCATCAAAATGCTCTTTATTCTCACCTTTATCCATCATGAAATACACTTATAGACTTGATAGTGTCGAAATCGGTATTATCATAGCTGTTTTAGAATGCTGGAAAAGAGCGCAGGAAACGTAATAAAAACGTGCTCATGTGGGTAACCTTTGAGCTGTAACTACGAAGACAGTTCCCCTATAATTAATCATTTCTTGGATGCGAAAAAACAAAAAAAATCAAATGGCCACAAAAAGGTCGAAGAATGATTCATATAGGAATAATTATATTTGTTTGAATGGCCGGACAACACAACACACTCGTCGTTCCTTTCTTTTGGAAGTGATGGCAAAGCAAAACAGGACAAGATAAAAGTTGGAGGAATGGAAATGAATTGCAGCTGATTTTACTTGCATTCAAAACTGAAACTTTATATTTTTGTCCTAAAACCATTTGCCTGAACACTGTTCATCTTTAGATTTTAATTTCACAAGGTGGCTTTTTGTAGAAGTCAGAATATTTGCGTTGTTTCTGCTCTACTTTTTTAACCTTTTCACAATTATTTCCATTTGTTGATTCAATTTGCTGACAATTGATAGCAAAAATGGTGAATGCAGCTGTGAATTCTCAACCGTTAGGAAATTTGTGGGTTTAATAATTAAACTTTAATTGTGGTTCATTATACAAAAATTTTCGGTTCGCTTTTTCAGAGGAAATGTTAGCGCCATCCAACCAAGTATTGGCAACTGGGCAGATGCTGTGGAAGAAAGTCAGCTGCATGCAGCAAGTATTTTCTTTTGACTTTTTAAAAAATTCTAATTAGCAATGTTTTCTTGTTCCTAGCTCATAAGAGAACGGAAGTGATTAAGGACGGGATCAAAACTGTTGTTGGTAATAATTTGAAACGTTAACTCCAGTAAGTCTCATCAATGTATTTCAGACATTGTTGATGACAAAGACAGTGGCAAATACAGAGTAAGTTGTTTTATATCTTGTTTTACCTAGCAGTGCTACATAAGTTATGTCCTCTGCCTATTTTTCAATACTACTATTTAGGTTGTGACCACATACAAAGTCGTCACCAAAAAGGTTCCTCGAGCTGTAGCTGAGCGAAAGAATTGGAAGAAGTTTGGAGGCTCTGCCAATGATGGTCCAGGTCCTCAAGTCAACACCACCTATGTAGCTGAGGAAGTGCAGATGATATTCACTCGCAACCGTGCCGGTGAAGCGCAAGACCAGGAAAATGAAGACAAGAAGAATGACCCAATGAAAGGCTATGCTTCCAAAGGTCATTGTCGTATTTGTAAGGCTGATGACCATTGGTCGGTCAACTGTCCTTACAAGGTGATTGTCGCAAAAAAGTTTCAGAGCGTTTACTAATTTTTAATTTTTTTAGGAAATGTACCAGACGAATGAGGAAGAAAATAACACCATGGACAACAAGTCAGGTCTCAAGCAAATTGGAGGTGGTACTGGGATTGGTGGTCGATATGTGGCCCCCCATGCTCGTGGAGACAGAGTTACCACAGGTATTATAAACACTTAGCTTTTCACATACAAGGGAATTTTATAGGAATAACTGAGCGCCGTTCTGATGAATTCACTTGCAGAGTCACCAATTTGCCAGAAGATTCCGAAACTCTTGGTAAGATTAAAATTTTTAATAGGTGTTCTTTGAATATACCTGAAATTGAAATTCCCTGTGAATTTAGTGGATGCTTATTCAGCCCAAGCATTTTTGTAGATATATTCAGTCGTTTCGCAGTCAAAGGCATTGAGCAGACTCCTAGGTGCTGGAGATTAAAGGGAATATAAAAAAGACATATGCCCCTATCTGTATTTTTATTTTTTGCAAAACACCTTTTTACTCTTGCTCAGAAGAGCATTCTTGCTGTGTTTGGATGTGAATCGGCTAAATATGTTGTTGGAAGACCAACGAAAACACCAAAAAGTCAAAAAAAAAATTACTAAAAAACTGCCAACTAGTAAAAAATTAAAATCATTAAAAATTTTTCTTCGGGGTTTAGCCAATTTCGGGGTCGGGGTTTTTAAAGTATATGGCTCCGAACGGGGTTTTATCCCATAAATTTGGCTCGAGGCCCCGACTGGCCCCTGACTCGTTTCTGTCTCTAATTAAAGCACATAATTTGACGAGGCAAACAAACTACAGCTTTGGAATATCTTTCAATCATTTGATATTTTTAGAAGAAGATCTCCGCTCAATGTTTGCATCAGCAGGTCGCATTGAGAGATTCTTTTTGGCTAGAGACAAGGTGACCAATAAACCAAAAGGGTTTGCTTTTATCACTTTCACCAACCGCACGGATGCGGAGAAGGCTATCAAAGAGTTCAATGGTTGGGTTTTTTTTTTATACCCAATGGTTGAAATCATCAACACAATTTCCAGGTGCCAAAATGTCTCATTTGATTTTGAAAGTGGAGTGGACCAAGCCTACGACTAACTAATTTTTTTCTTCTTTCTCGGCTAGATGTTGAAAACTTTGTGAGAATTTGTTGATATCCCGCTCTTGTTGACGTGTTTGTGACAAAAAGTCTTGTTGTCTAATGAAAACAAAAACATTTATTTGACCTGAGTCACACCTATCACATACAATTTTACTTTTCTAAGTTACAACTCTCCTTTTAAATTCGGATGATCTTCCAAGTAGTAGGTAAAGCAGTCTCTAATCTTGTTAAAGTCATTGAGACATGCCAAGTATTTGAAATAGTCGGTGGGCACTCCATTGGTGGTTTGGCAGTAAGCCATGCAGCCGGCCTGTACGCCTTTCGCATTGCAACAACTGGTGTGGTCAGCTCTGCTGGACGCACAATCCCACCTAAATGCATTCTCGCTAAGTGTAAAAGCAGTGAAATGGCGGAATAATTAAGTAAAGAAGAAATTTATGAGAAAAATGTTTGATTGTAAAACCCTACATTTGTCCTACAGTGGGGCCTCTTGGGGCACACGTGGTCAAGAAGAAAAGCACCTAATAAATTCAATTTACTATATTGGTTAATTTTTACTAATTTAACAGACTGTATTTGAGCTAAGAGCCGAAAAATCGCAGAATCTCGCTTTGCAGTCGGGATCTGCTTCATTGAGAGTGTTGCAACAGCTCTTAAGCTTTTGGTTTGGTGGCCTGCCCACAGGTGTTTTAGGTGGAAGGCCTGGTGTAGCTTGGGGAGGACCTTGGAAGAAAAGTGGAAAAAGACCGCCTTGAGCAGAACATTGGCGCAACCAACTTAGAGTTAGTAGGAGAAGAGTTGACAGCATCAATGTTTGCATTTTAACTGTAAAAGAAAGATAGATATTGATAGTTAAAAAGATAGATAGTTGCACAAATACAGTAGTATACCGTAAAATATAGTTTACTTCCCATACAGTGATGGTTTAACACAATGCGTCTGCGAATGTGAATGGAAAGGGTGTGCACAAAGCTATGTAACTCACATCAACATTCACACAAGCATTCCGTTTCAGCCATAAACTTTAAAATGTGGGTTGTCCCTTAATTACCGGTACTGCGCGCTTTTATATGGAAGATGTTGGCTACCTTTGCAAATATCCTACCCAACATGTTTATGCAGGTATTTTAACCCGGATTTTTATGTGTCGAATGGTATATAGACACGATGTGTGAGTTTTAAGAAGTTTATGACACATGCATCTATGTCAGGGATGTAATAGAATTCCACTTCCATTTACATTTATTCCGCATTTTTTTCACTTTCACTTGCCATTTCCATTTTGAACATTTTACTTCCGTAACATGCCACATCTATATTTCAAAGCCAAAGGAATCTAGCCGAAGGTCAACCCTCGATTTAACGACCCCCCTGGGGACTGAATCAAGAGGGTCGTTAAATCGAGGGTTGACTGTATACCATCCGACACAGAAAAAGCCGGGCTAAAAAACCCGGATAAACATGTTGGGTAGAATATTTGCAAAGTTGGCCAACATCTTCCATATAAAAGCGCGCAGTAATTAAGGGACAACCCAATAGATACAATTGTCTAGGTTAGAGACAAACCTTGATATAGCCCCCCCCCCAACCTATTTTAGTGCCCTAAAAACGGTAAAGCGAGTCGTTTTGGGCCGGTCATTTGCGGTTAAGGCAGTTTTTCTGCAATCCATTTGTGCAAATTTTTCGCCCTTTTTTTGCTCTTTTACCATGTTTTTCTCACTGGACTATGTCAAAAAAGCCTTGAAATGCATTTATTTCTTCAAAATTTTGCTCGGATTCATCTCACAGGTAAGTCTGTATGATGAATGTAACTCTCTGTAACTCTCAAGCGCCTCTACGGGGCTCGGGGGCTTGGAGTTGAGATGCGCAAACACCCACTGAGAAAAATTACACGAAAATAAGCTTTGAATCATGAAAATAGCATGCATACCAGAGCTTCTTTTGCGATAGGTCCCTGTAAGGGAAACTATGTTCAAAGTCTTCTCTTTACCTGAGTGGGTCCTCCTCAGGAAGTGGCTCCTTAATTGTCTCTTCCCCTCCCTATACAGCCCTTCCTCCCTTTAAATTGATCCAAAAATACTTCTTATTTGGTCAATATACCCAGAAAACCCAAGTACTTTTCGAGGGGGTGGATATCATACGCTAGTACCAAAAAAAAATATTGTTGAGTGTTTATATATTTAATAAAATAGTTGTTATTAGACAAAAAATACTAATGAATTTAAGCAATGAATCATAGTTATAAACATATATTGTGCTATCAAGCTAAAAATTGTTGGATCTCTGAGGATTTATTCAAGATTCTTTGTGCTTTCCAAAATAAAAAGGTAAAAAAACCAAGAAAAGAAATATTATTATTAAAAGAGCTTATAAAAAAGTTTGCCAAAATTTTATATAAATGAAAAATAAGATGGAACCAGCAAAGTCCAAACAGCTTAAAAGACTACAACAAAAGTGGCGTCAACTTTTATTCTATGGTTAATGATGCCCTTTGGCTATGCTGTTCAGCCCTGTGAACTGCTCATATATGGGTGAGTGTGCATTATTCACCAACCCGTCTATACATACATCTCCTCCAAAGCAGGATTTATGGGCTGGATGATTAACTATATTTTTTCCTTTATTCTTAAGGTTATTCAGGTGTTTCAAATATAAAAAAGACAAGAAAAATCTTTTTATCAATAATTCAAGAAATAATGTCGAAAACAAGGTAATAAGTTAGTTTGTTTGTGTGGGTATTACTTTACTACCATAAACCGGCTGTGTGGTTTGTTGCTCAACACTTAGTGGTCTTCCATGTGTTCCTTGAAGCAGTCACTGAAATTGACGCAAAATCAACCCAAAGTTGAATAAAAAATGTATAAGATATAAGAAAAATATGCGTAATAGTAACTGACCGGATTGGGTTGAAAGACTCCAAACAGAACAAGTAGTCTAAACAAAATATTATTATCTTTAAGTTGCCATATTTCCACGTACCATATAACCACTATTACGCCTCCACCCCCCTCTCTTGTCACAATGCCCGATGGTTAACGGTTTTTACGGCTCAACTACTCGTTAATTAGGCACTAACACCATACTCAAAAATGTATCTGAGATTCAAGGCTACATTTTTGGACATGCTATCAGTGCCTTATTCACGGGTGGTTAATCCGTAAAATATCATTAACCACTGACCGTCGTGGCGAGAGGAGGGGGTGGGGGAGGACTGATAGAGGTTATACGGTAGTTGCCAAATCTTTTTACTAACAACACCACTCTTAAAAGAATTTTTTAATTTTTTGTAAGAACTGTTGTCATGAAAAAACTTGAAATTCCATAAACAAAAACTTAAAATGGTTTGCTACTGAAAAATTGATGCAAACTTGTAATTTCACTGGTAAAAAGATCTGGAGGAAGTCAGTTTTTTTAAATTTTCCACATAAAATTCAGATCTATCCTGCCTGTAATAGCCTCAAAAAAATCTTTTCAAAAAAGAAAGTAGTCGTAAAGAAATGTTGCCAATATACTCTTTACAATCTTACTAACCCAAATAGTTAACAGGCACTCCGTCAGCGGCAGAACAATACTCGAGACACTTTCCACTTACTCCTTTGGCCTAAATAAAATTGGATTATGAAAAGGAGTGCAACTTGACAAAAAAAATATATGTTGTATGTATGTACCTCACAGCACTTGGTGTGGTCTTTACGAGAGGAAGCACTAAACTGGTTTTCAAATCGTTATACAAGGCATTAAATAGTCATCAAACAAACCGACCAATCCCACCTACAAACATGATAAATATACTTTTGCTCTAGTAGTTAACGATAAGTCTTTACTCACATATGCCCTACAGTATCTCCACGCTCTGAAAAAATTGCAACCAAATTGTTTGTTGTTTGGGTTATAATCACCTGTACATGTGGACAAATAATTGAGAACCTAATGAAAGAGTAAAGCTTCTTTAGTATTTTGTAAAAAGAAGAAAGTACATTGGTTTGAGAAATGGCATCAAAGTCACAAAAACGTTGTACACAGTCCTTGTCATCAGCTGAAATTTAAATTTCCCTTGGCTTGTATACACAGTTTGACCGTATTCATCCATACCCCCTGTATGAATGGATACAGGCCAAACTACACAAGGGACCGAGCTAAAATTTTAATTTTGACATTATACAACAAAATTTGCATATTTTTTTGAGTTAAGTGTCTTGTCTACGCATTTCTTGTAACAATAATGTGAGCAATCGCATTAAATATGTTTAAAAGCTGAACGCAAAAAACCGCTGCTAGAAAAGTGGCGTTTGAGAGAATTTATGACGGTTTAAATTGGGACAGCCTGTACGCTTTGCTTATCTGCCGATATTCTGTTGTTACAGTCAAACCTCGATATAACGAACCCTCGATATAACGAAACCCTCGATACAACGAACCTCTGGGCACAGTTTGGTTGGTTTTGACTGAAACATAAGGAACTAGACCCTCGATATAACGAACCCTCGATATAACGAACCCTCGATATAACGAACATTTTGCTTGGTCCTCAAGGGTTTGTTACGCAGTCAAATCTTGATATAACGGACCCCGATATAACGAAACCTTCGATATAACGAAAATTTTAGCTGGTCCCCAGGGGTTCGTTATATCGAGGTTTGACTGTATTTTTAAATTTGACCACTCAAAATATAGTCATCAACAAAACAAATTTTAGGAAATTTATTTTTAGGATCTAAAAAGGGAATGAAAGCCTAACTGTAATAGCCGAAAAAGTAATAGCAGAAGCTAAAAGGTAAACTAAACTACATAGGCTAATAGTTAATATATCTAACAGCTGATTAATACAGCCGATAGTTAACTGCAAAATCTAATTGTTGACTATAAGGGTAGAATTATACCGTAGAGGGCAAAAAATGAATGAGAAGACTATAAGTTAACTGTAAAAAAAGTTTTCAGTCATAGTGATATTTTGTAAAAACAAACTTGTAAGTTTTGCACAGCACTTCTTGAGCTTAGAATTAGGATCGGCAAGCACACAGTAAGCTAGGAGAAACATTGGCAACAGGGTGGACACAGCATTCATGGTGCTCACACTCATGCTTCCTCTACTAAAATTGGATGAAAAATAATGTAATATCAATCAAAGAGCTTATTAAATAACCGAACAAGCAAAACTGCTGGAAGAATGGACTGTGATATGAAATGTATTACTAAAAACCGCAATGGGTTTATCTACCTACATTCTTTGTGGGTTGAGAAAAGGAAATGTCTATGACCTTTTTGTTGACTCTTTATTAAAATGGCGAAAAAAGAGCTTGATGACCTAGAAAGCGGCGATAATTAATGTTTTAATAAAGAGATAAATTATCAACTTTTCTTCAAAGAAGTATATTAAAGAAGTATATTAAAATGATGACTGGTTTAAAAGAACAAAGAAATGAGAACAAGGTGTGAGCGCAAACTGAAAATTGCAAATTTTGATTGCCTGAAATTAAAAGATTCTGTCAACGGAAAAATTGGTAAATACGTATTGGCTGGGTCCATAAAGGTCCATTGGCTGGGTCCATAAAGGTCCATTGGCTGGGTCCATAAAGGTCCATTGGCTGGGTCCATGGTTCACACAGGTCACTATCAGCCTTTGCGCCAGCCAGAGAGTCAAAATGAGGTCTTAGATTTCCATTTTTTCTATAGAGCCTCGAAAGGAGTTTTTCCCTCGAAAAACCGATATCTAAGACCTTATTTTGACTTTATGGATAGTCACTACAGCTCGTCACAATCATTGCGGAAGAGGTTTAAGTGTACACCATCCCTTTAACTCGAATTTTTTAAATGAAAATATAATATATGGATGGCTCACACAATGTGGATCACATTATTTTATATACTTCATAAACTTTTCTGCAATCAGAATTGAAAAATCGCATATTATTTTTATATTTTTGTCTTGGTCCCTCCCTGTTCACAACTTTTCAAAACGTGAAAAAAGGTTTACTTTGGCTTTTCAGAAAAATTTCGGAGGAAATTCAAAAATTCCTAGTATTTGACTAGAAAAATGATTTCCGGACTTTTTTTAATGGTTTCTAGTTTATCTGTGTGAGTGTATGGCTAATGCCTTTTATTACTATTGTTCAAATAAAATCAAACTCAAAGTCTGCCAGTTATGGCTGCTTCACCAAACAAAGGGCACTTTTCGATGCAAAAATCATGTTTTCCGGCGAAAAATAGTCCTATAAGAGTCAGAAACAAGAAGAACAAAAGTGGTGTAGCCAGGTGTATTTGGACCTCAGAGACTGAAAAACGATGAATATAACACTTTACCACTAGACCAGCTTTTTCAACAATGGCTTGACATTTGGCTAAAATTATTGAAATGAGTTGGCATTTTGACAACGACTCTAAATGACAATGATAAGTCAAGTCATTTTAAGTCATTGTCAAAATGACAAGTTTGACTGGAATGACTGTGATTACTGGAATAATTCAAATGATTGGAATGACTCGAATGACTAAAGTATATATTAAATATATATTGACAATATCCTTTGCTCTTCTTTCTTGGTGTAAAATTTTTTTCTTTACCTCTTATTTATAACTTATTTATAAGTTTAAACTCACAAAAAACACAGTATTGAAACTTCAATCTCTGTTAAAATCTTTTAAACTATATTTTTGACTTAAAATTTTTAGAACCCGAGATTTTTAAGACTTCATTATACTAAACTAAGCAAATATGTCGTTCGAAAACTCGCTTAATCCGCTGTAAAATAGCATTAACTAATTGTTGATTAACAATGCACACAAAGACAAACAAGGCTAAAGTACCGCATTTACTCTATTAAGCAGGCATGCCCGCTTATTTTTCGACCCTTCGCTAGGGGGCCCGCTTATTAGAGGGATGCCCGCTCATTAGAGGGTGCTCGCTTATTTTTCGTCCTTTTCTCGTATCATAATTCAACTATTTTAGGCAACATTATGAAAATT
>BBSZ01014206.1:0-49378 GCA_000981365.1 Subanguina moxae
TAATGTTATGCAGAAAATTATGCTTTGAAGCATGCACAAGGAGCATGACCTAGGGTCGTACTTTTTTGAAGAGCTATGCTAGTTTAGTCAGTAGGTAAGAAAATTAGGTGGATATGCAGAGTGGATAGAGCTGCCAAGAAATTGGGTAGTCGATGAAGTAGGGGATATATCTAGGCATGTTCTTGGGCTGGTATAGGACGAAATTATAGTTGTATCGCTTGGCTGCAAGCAAAAGTTGCACAAAAATATGAATCTTGAAAAACTGTTGTAAGTATTACTTTGAGAGGAGAATTTTCGAACCGGTGGCTTTGGCAAGTTGCCGCATTACGAGCTAAAGTGTTTCATCTGTGGGACCATAATTTTCACCAATGAAGGTAGCGGTACTATCATTGTGAGAGTTGACCAAGTTTTTTGCCCCAGCAATATTTTCCGAAGCCATTTTGCAATTCTCCGAAAACTTAGACTCCCCGCCTCGTAAATAAAATGTTTCGATCTGACGCACTTAGTAATTTTGAAGATCGCTAATATTTTTATTACAACTATCGAAAAAACACTTATTCTTTACTATACCGATAATTGTGAAGCCAAGATCCCAATTTCATGCCTGGTCTAAAGACGAATCTCTGATGTGAGTGGTAGTTTTCACAGTTATTCGTAGATACTCTCAAGATCAATTTCAAGATAATGGGAAAAAAGCATAAATTTTTGCATGGCAGGACTCTCTGCAAAGTTTTGAAATCCTCTCTACTCTCGAAAATACTCTCTACAAAGAGTCTCTGCAAAAATTGCAAAATCTCTGGCAAAAACTCAAATTTTGATCAAAAAAACATAAAATTATGACTTTCCATCCAAGACAAAAAATAAATAAACTATAAAAAATGATTGAAGTGAACCCCCCTTGAAGTGCACCCCCCTGTAGTGCACCCCCCTTGAAGTGCACCCCCCTGCTAGAGGGGGGTGCACTTCAGGGGGGGGGGGTGCACTTCATATCCTGTCTTCAGTAAGTGCTCCTTATTTGGTATCTATTTTCACAGATGCCGTAATCTCTCCAATAGTATCCGAACAATACTTTTGATCAAAAAAATGGTTCTAGAGGCACTTTTGGCCCTCGTCCAGTAAGGAAGACGGGTAAATAATAAAAGTGGCTTACCATTATACCATTACATAAAAAACAAGTAGCTTTTTGAGTGTATCCTAGCACATTCCACTCTCGATTTCAGGGCTTAAAGAAAAAAGTTATGACCAAAAGAAAAGGGGAAATTATTGACTCACCCCATATTATGACATGATATAAACCCTTTGATGGTTAATGGCTCCCCTCAAGGTTGTATGCCCCATTGAGGAGCACACTTAACCATAGCAATTTTACAGGAAGAGCGGTCGGCTTTTGTGATGAGATGCACCATCTATGACAATGGCTCCTGGAAGACTGAGGTGGTAGCTTGTGTACTGCCCAACCATGGTCGCAGAATCCCCATCAACACTTCGGTGGAGGATCACAACGACGAGTGGAAGTGCCAAATGAACGACAGAGGAATGGTCACTCTAGTCCAGGTATGCTTATATTACGAAAAGTGTGCCTTCTACCCCACCTTATAGGGCGCCAACCCCAACGCCAAATGCGATGGCCGTAGTGTGGGCAGCAGATGGCAGGAGAAGTCGTTTGAGTTGGAGTGCCGTCCAGGAGGTGTGCGCAGACTGGTCTCCTGTGTCACTGAAGACGGCCACAGAATCCCGGTGAATGGCTCCAAAGAAGTCAATGGGTGGGTTGAATAACATGGAGGATTAAGGCCCGTTCACAATGAATCGGCTGAGTATTGGCTTTAGTCTTGGCTAGTATGAGGAATGTATGAAAAACTTTTGTTTATTACAGCTTCACTCTAGTGTGCCAGCAGTTCGGGAACGGCACAGTCATCTTCCATGGAGCCAAGTCGATGAAGCCCTCTAACAAGGCGTTTAGCAACGGAGGCTTTGCCACAAATGATCGGTACAGAGAAAGGGTAACCGCCGGCAACAACAACTTGGTCTCTCCAGCAGTCAGATGTGTGGATGAGAACGGCTACCAGAAGAATGTAGGCGACCACTGGCTGGAGAACCACCGTTTCAACAAGACCTGCCAACCAAACGGAGCTGTCGAGGTGGTCAACTGCATCAGCAAGGATGGATACGTAATTCCACTCAATGGACAGCTGATCAGAGATGGCTCCAAGTACAGGTAGGTGACTTCAAATTTCTTATGCCGGAAATACAATCTTTTGGTGCATTAAAAAGGCGAAGAACTTACAAATACCGACTGAAGCAAAAGTTCGTACGAATTTAAATTTAAACCTTGTTTTTAATGATGAAATGTACTCTTTCCCACGAAGTGTTTGGTACCATTGAATAGCATTTCTTCTCTTCTTTCCTTTCATATATAACGCTTTTATCAGGATGAAGCTCCATCGCATCGGGCGGTCGAAACTCAGCAACGGATTCAACAGAACTTTCCGGACTCGATCAGTGTTGACACTCAGTGTACTCGGCACGATAAAGAGTGGCCACCGAATTTCGCCGAAGGAAACCTGATGGACTACTTTGTTTGGCCGGAACTGGAGAAGAGAGCGTGTTCAGAGCCTCACCGAACCATCGCTGATCTCAAAGAGTGGTTGCAACGAGAATGGAGACGTCTTCCACTGAATATAATAAAGAAAGCAATTAATAATTTTCCAAAACGTCTCCGTTGTTGTATTGCGGCCGAAGGTGGCCATTTTGATCATTTGTTGAAATAAAGTTATACACCGTTTAAAAGCCTTATGTCTGCTCTTTAAAATGGTAGTAAACACTTTGTGGGAAAGAGTACATTTCATCATTAAAAATAAGGTAAAAATTTTCCTACAAACTTTTGCCTCACCCGATATAGTACTACAAAATCAATATTTTTAGTTGTGAAATGACCACTCAGGGAACCATCAGATTTGCAGCCGGACCAGCCAACGACAAAAAATAGTCGAGAGACCATGTGTGAACTAATTATTAAAAGCAATATTATAATTAATTACAGCATATTTGAGACAAAAGGCCAAATAAAAGCAAAGAAAATTGGTGACTTGGTAATTTAATTTAAATTTCCCTTCACATTATTAAAAAAATATAATTTTGCATAAAAAAGCTTGGCCGAATTTTAATAATTTTATTGCTAAGCATACAAAATAATTGCTGCATTTCAAACATGGTTAACTCACTTGTGCATAACCCTATGTCAACTTACAACGTATAAGGAAAAGAAAGCTCGAGTTTTACAGACTCTATAAATACCGTATTCCCTGTAATAAGCGCCCCCCCCCCTCCGTTTATTACAGAAAATCAAGGTTGGCCTACCGCGCCTTCCCGTCCCCTTTTTTTCTAAAATCATACTAAAAATGCCTCCCGCCATCTCTCCCACATCTTTTGCTAATATGGGAGGGATGCCAACCCTACAGGAAATACGGTAGATGGTTTATAGGAAAAATGACGGCTTGCCATGCTTTTTCTAAATTTTTAGTTCTCAATAAAAGTATGCATTCTTCCAACAACAACAAAAAATCAGTTTTGGGTGATTTGCTAAGCAAAAAAGATGCAAGAGTGCAAATTCAAAAGCAGAATTTGAAAAAATAAATAAATAAAAGTGTGACCAGCTGTTGTTTTTATCACATAGACTAGTTGTACTAACAATGACCTATTCCAATTTGTTTTTTTTTTCAGCTTGTAGGCCTGAATCCCCTGTTTCCATGAGGCATCTACTGACTCAATATTGGAAAAGGTGTTTGAATGAAACCAGGGGTATTTCCATCAAAAAAAAAATTGCTTCCCACTTTTTTTGACAACTTTTAACCAGTTCCTACTTGATTGGAAAGAGAAGATCTACGGCCACATGATGAAACATATCAAAAAAGGTCATTAAAAAGTTGCTGAGACAATCATATGAATTCCTTTGGGATAAATTAGTAATTAGACAAGTAAAATTAGTTACAGCCTTTAATAATTACATAGGACACCTTGACTACAATCCTCAAAATACTTATGAAAGAATATCAAGAAAGAAAAGAAATATGTATGTTAGTCCCTGCTTTTCTTCACTGTACGCACGAGTATACCTCGATAAGTGGAGTGGGCAACCAAAAAATTAAGTTTCGACCAAAGGGTGGTATAATTCCTTGGTAAAAGGACGGTTCGCATCGGCGACACTTCGTATTAACTTTCAAAATTGGCTGTACACCTTAATTTACGAGAAAATTTGTTACGAGGTACATTTGTAATAAATTTTCGCGTAAATTGTGGTATACAGGCTGTATAATACAGCCTCCAAAATTATCAGGAATGGGACAAGATTATATTAAAAATTCCGTTTGAGACAAAATTAGTTTCAAAAAGTGTGGCGAACTGCCCGTTTCAAAGACCCATTCGAACTGTCCTGGTTGCGGGTAAATTGCGAGTGGGACGAAACCGGGCCAGACGAATTTTCAAATTCGTATTTTTGATACAGTTTTGCCCCATTTTTTGGCCATTTTGGGTTCAAAGACACCAAACAGGCTCATAGGAGCAATGGACAAGAAAAAATATGTCAAAAAAAAATGGATTTGAATTTGCGTCTGGCCCGATTTTGTCCCACCCGATTTTGGCGACCCGCAATTTACCGTGTACCGGACTGTCCTATGACCCAATCCCCCTCTCCCTTTTTTCAGGTGGGCAGGTGGCCGAAGTTAAGCAAAGACACAAACAATGCAGAAAAATCACTGAAAATAGTATTCGTTGGCTTCTGGCGGCAAGCTCCATCCACCTGCGCCCAATTCCATCAGCAACTAAAACCAAGACCTACATTTAGGCATACAACTGAGTCCTAGCTTAGGTTGGGCCAGCATAGGTTAACCATGAACCAGCATATACCCTGTTTCACCAAGTCTAGTGGTTCATGACTAATCTACGCTGGCCTACCCCAAGCCTTAGGCTTATGGTCTTCCCATCAGTTTTTTGAGCTGAAAACCTTATAAGGAATGCCTGTGTCGAAGATTTTCCGCAAAATAGCTTAAAACTTATTACCAATATCATTTTGCGTGCCCAAGGCTCATGCACCTCTACAAAAGCATCTCTAATCAGATTTTTGAGGCAAACCAGCTGATCTGGACAGTGACGCTCAAGGTCATAGCCGACTGACAGAAGAGATGCGATCAAACATTCCAGCTAAAACACAAAATTCATTCATGTTCTAAGGAAAATTTAGACTCAAAAAGGATTTTACTTCCTCAATTTTTAGCGACTCCAACACTGGCACCTTGAGCATGTAGTCGAAAATATTGAAGATCGTGTCTACCAAACCGCCTAAAAGGGTTTAAATAAGCCATAAATATTCAATCTTTACGGTTTCATTTCTAAGAAAAACCTTCGTAGGTAAAGCCGACACTGGAATATAGGTCGGAGACAAAGTTGAGAAAGCCTATCCACACTTTTAAATGGTTGGAACGGAGTTGTTCTCGGCACTCAAAGTACTGCATTATGCTGGTGATAAAGCCACTGTGGAAGGCTGGACCTGTAATGCACAAAAATAAATGTTGAAAAGAAAATACCGAAAATGTTCTAATAGAGCCCTTTCTCTAATAATGAAAATAATAAGACTAATAGAAAATGTTGGCGCTACTGGAATGTAACACAAACCTATGAGGGTCTCTAATGCCGTCATTAAGCCAACCTGTAGAGTAATTTAGTGGTGTAAAAATTGTAAAATGTACCACTAGGACAGTTAAGAATGGAAGCACACAGTCGAGCCACTTTTCGGCCACTCTGTCGGTTTTCCTCAATTGCGTAGTGCACCAAACACTGAGCCAGCCTTCGAGCCAAGGAATCATCGCACATACCTCCTAAATTTATTTTCTACATGTTAGAGTTGCTCTAATCAAGAAAATATCTGTTCTTTAAATTGCTTTACTCAGAATTCGAAGCTTTTGGACTCCAGTCCTAGTCTTGAGACTCAAAACTTTCGCTGACTTAAAAACCCTACCCACCTGCAATAAATGTATCACTCAACTCCTTGTCCTTTTCAATATTCAGCTTGTCTAACGAGGTGTGAATTTCATCGATTTCTTTCTGACTAAACTGCTGTTTCTTCTTAGACAATGTTTCATTCATAAATGGAGGTCGAATTAGATCCTTGGGAAGAGTCTGTTTGACTGTAGAAGTATGGGCAGGATAAGCATTGAAGAGAGCTTTGTCATCTAACCTTCTGGCAACTCCTGATTTTGAGATAGATGAAACCTTCATGCGATGACGTGAATCTTTTGAAGATTTACTACAGGAAAGATGCTGATCACTTCGATTGGAAGACCAGGAATCAGAGCTGTCAACAGACACTAAACCGACAAGATTTTGGACGGTAAAAAGAAGAATAGATAAAACTTAGCAACCTTGATCATTATCTTGGTCTTTTAATGCCTTTGTAGGTAGAGCAGAAATGCTTCGCAGACCTAAAGTGATTTGGCTAATGCTGTATTATATCCCCCCTCCCCAAAAAAAGCAATATGACTAGGGCCGTCAAGCGCTCGAAATCGAAACGACTCGCTCTATCGTATTTAGAGCATTAAAATAGGTTAGGGAGAATGCTATACGTATTTTCCGGCAGTTACTTATAAAACGGTAATTTTACCCATGTCAAGCATTCTTTAGAATACCCTAATTAACACAGGAAAAAGGGTTTCAGAGCCTGAAAATGAAAAAGAAATCACACCAAGTGAATATCCACTTGGTTTGGTTGGTGCATGGAGAAGTACCTAAACTTGTGAAGCTTCCTTGCAATACAAACCAAAGTGTCATAGTAATAACGCTTTTGAATACAGCTTAGCCTTACGCTTGGGGTTGGCCAGCTCAGGTTAGCCGTGAACTGCTAAATGTAGGTGAGACAGGGTATAATCATGGCGCGACGAAATCATGGGATGGACCGAAATATAACACCCAGTTAGAAAAAGCCCTCAATAAGCAAAGCATACGAATAACAGGCCATAATCTAGGTCACCTGGAGGAACGTAGACTGACAAGGATGGCTTTCTTGTTTTGCTCGATCTTTCTTTTTCTGGCAATATTATTTCATCTTTCGTCTCAGCAGTCACGGACATAGCTCTCTCTGCAGAATAGTTTCTCGTTGATGGATCAAAAAGGCATGTGTTGCATGCAAAGAGCCTCTTAAAAAGTTCTCAAAAATTTTCTTTCAAATTTCTTGTGGTATTACCATGAAAGCTTTTTGGCGCAATGGTTGCGTTGAAGTGAAAGTTCAAATTAAATACATTGGTTTTTGACAATAGCTGTGTGTAGTTTGTAATGTGTGTGTAGTTTCACCTGTCAAATTACCCATTTATCCCATCAAACTGCTTGAACTTGATTATCTCGGCCGTTTTACAACAAGTTTTTCTAATTTTTTTTTTCCATTGTGTAGTCCTGGATCTGCTCTTTCTAATGCGGTATCAGCTGACTCGATGTCGTTAGAATAAGTTAGTGAAATAGATTTTTTACGGGATGATCTTTTGCTACATTCAGAGACTTTTTTCTCCTGCTTTTTTTCAGCAACGTTGAGTCAGCTGATGCTGCATTAGAAAGAGCAGATCCATGGCTACACACTAGAAAAAAATTAGAAAAACTTGTTGTAAAACAACCGAGATAATCAAGTTTAAACAATTTGACGGGATAAATGATTAATTTGAGGTGCGATTTCAATTTGAGCCTTTTGACAATTTTGTGGATCGAAATGCGATTTTTGTTAGGGATGGCCGCGGTCGGAGTCTCCTCTACAATCAACGTAACATCTGCAATTTTATGAACAAGATTGCCGTATCTCAAACCCGCACATAGTCCAATGCGTTTCCCTATTTTTCATACAAAATTAGTTATCTCTTAAAATAGTTCATTGCCACTGCTGCTCGTATGTTTACACCAAGTTTTGACTCTTTAGGTGAAACGTTGGAATAATCAGCTAAGAAAGTGTTTATGGCTGCAAATCGGGAGATCGCGTTCAATGGTGGAGGCGCTTCTTTTTTCTTGCTTAAAGTGTTGCCGTCTTCTGGTTTTCCTATTGAGGATGTTGACTCTCAGACAGGGCTGTTCAATGTCAGTCTTCTAAATTGATTTGTTGAATTTTAAATTATTTTCGTAACCATTCCAGTTTCTCGTAAGAACTGGAAAAGGACCTATTTGGATTAGTTCAGATGAAGCTTTGGCGATTAGAAAATCAGATCCGAAGAAGGTCTATGTCTTGCCGAGATTCAGAGATCAGGATGCTGTTTTTAATCATTTGTCGAAGTTAAATTGCAAGTAAGCCGTTACTTTAAAGAACGTAATTTCCTGAATATTCTTTCGCTATCTTCTGTTTTGTGTAATATGACCCAATATCCTTGAGCTTTATAGAGTTCTTGGCGCTCCATTTTTGAAACAGTGTTCGGAGGGAAGTGCTAATCTGTTGCCGAGAGTATATCCACTTTTTTCACTCTCTTTGGATAAGGCCGTTGTTTGCTTCACTGGTTTACATCCAGCTATTCGGGTAAGCGCATTAACTTTTTCGACTAATTGGTTCAGTCAGTGAAAGCATGCTATTAAGGAGGAGAAATCAAAGCTTATTAAGTACATGAATGGTCGTGTGAGTGGCGAGCTTGATCAGGCAGTGACTCACCTGGTCCGTCAGTAATAATGATATTGTAGTTTAAATTCTGCTTAATTTAAGGTAGCCGAAGTTTGTGACCCTGCTTCGGAGAAATACAATGTATACTTTTTGCTTCTCAACATGATGACCTGCTTGTTTACTAAACTGTTGTTAGGCTGCTCGCTGTTTGAAACTACCGGTGATGCAGATCAAATGGATTGACGATGCTTGGGAGGCTTGCAATTCTCACAATCTGATAGATATGACGTCCAAAGAACTTATCGACAATTATAAATTGCCAATCTTTTCAGGCTGCGTAAGTTTTTCGCTTATCTTTATCCAATTGCGTGCTTATTTTTCAGGTGATCACTATTTCTGGATTCTCTGGTGCAGAGCGTTTAAATATTGGGCGCCTTGTCGAGTTAAACGGGGGTTTGTACACTGCTCAGATGCGAAAGGTTGGTTAAGAAGATTGTAAAGCTTCACTTCTAATCACGGCGCGTGGCTGAGGCGTTAAGCCTGTGGTTAATATTTTTGTATGGCGTGGAAGTGGTCGATGCTGCAACCGAACATTTTCGAATAATATTCGGAAATGTTTGGTTGCCGCCAATACATAGGGTTTTATTTAGAACTCAAATATGTTTGCAAACCATCCATGCAGATTTGCATTTTTTCACCGGAACTTATGCACTAATTCTAATCTGGCGTCGTTGAAATCTATTTTTTTTCTCGATTTGATTTCCTAGATTTTACTGGAACATAGCGTTATATGAATCATAGGTCAAACGCTGCAGATACAAGGCGTCATTGTAGCCGAGGTTTTGTGTGTATAAACTTGATTGGTTTTTTAGAGCGCGTGCACACACCTTATTTCGGCTTCAAATTCGGGTGACAAGTATAGCAAAGCACTTGAATGGGGCAATGTCAATGTTGTCGATCTGAAATGGTTGAAAACCAGCATCGAAGCTGTAGGTAATAGCACTGTACGTTCAAAAATCTAAGTCCGATTATTTTAAGGGTTATCGTATGCCTGAAGGAAAGTTTTGTTTGCGTCGGGACACGTCTTTGATGGCAGCTCCTTCTTCGGTCCTAAACGTTACGATGCCTTTATCTAAGTCTTCCGTAGGTGAAAAAAAAAATCAGAAATGTCTCAAAACCGAAAGTGTGGCCAGCAATGAAATATTTGAAAAGGCCGGCTCACCGGTCATGGGATGGGGTGTAGACGAAAATGCACCTGCTGAAGTCAGAAGCTTGGATACTCCAGGTGAGGTACAATTTTTTTTCATTTAATTTGCCTGGCACCTAAGAACTGTTTAGAACTCAAAGCCAATGATTGTGCTCGACAGTACTGTGATGGACGAAGCATTAATGGATGGTGAGCAAATGGAGACCGGTGATAGTAATGCGGGAGGTGAGGCCAGCAAGTACGAAAAAATTATCGCTGATGGTTTGAAGCAGTATGAGGGAGAAAAAAAGGATCGGGAAATGACGAGCAAAGACTATTACTTCGATAGTTACGCCCATTTTGGAATTCATGAGGTATATTTTTATTAATGCTTCTTTCTGCAAAATTGTTTATGTTTCAATTATCCATAATCTTTTTATTTTTAGGAAATGATCAAGGATGAAGTTAGAACGGGCACATATCGCGATGCCATTTATCATAACCGTCACCTCTTCAAGGACAAGGTGATTATGGATGTCGGCTCTGGCACTGGTATTCTCTCGATGTTCGCTGCTAAAGCTGGTGCTAAAAAAGTTTTTGCGGTAAGATTTTGTTTTTCTCCCACTAAATTTTTATTTTCTGCGTTTATTACAGATAGAATTTTCAAATATGGCTCTGCAGTCAAGAGAGATTATTAAGGATAACAACCTGGAGGGCATAATTGAAGTTATTCATGGCAAGGTTGAAAACGTCACAGAGCTTCCCGGTGGCTACCAGAAGGTTGTTTGACTGATTTTGGTATCTACTTACCCTTTTTTCATAGGTGGATGTAATCATATCGGAGTGGATGGGCTATTGTCTGCTGTACGAATCAATGCTCAACACAGTTGTTTATGCTCGAGACAAGTGGTTGGCTGAGGATGGTGCTTTGTTTCCTGACAATGCGAAGCTCTATATTTGTGGCATTGAGGATAGACAGTATAAGGACAGCAAGATTAATTGGTGAGTTAGAAAATTTGTCTACGCTTGATATTACGACCATTAGATTATCAGAACTTTGTCGCTTGAAATTTGGTAATCAACTAATTTTCAGGTGGGAAAACGTGTATGGTTTCAACATGTCTAGAATCAGTCAAGTCGCAATCTCCGAGCCGTTAGTGGATGTGGTAAATGCAAACCAGGTGGTCACCAGCAATTCGCTAATCAAGGTAGGTTGTATATTGCTTCTTTTTGGCTTTAACTTTTTCACTTTAAGGATATTAACTTGTACACTGTCACCGTCGCAGATCTCTCGTTCTCTGTAGATTTTGCCCTTCGAGCTGTTCGCAACGATTATCTCCAGGCTCTAGTCACTTTCTTTACAGTAGAGTTCAGTAAATGTCATAAGAGAATAGGATTTTCTACTGGTCCGGATAGCCATTACACTCACTGGAAACAAACAGGTGAGCCAGTGCAGATAGTTGATTATTTTCATCCATCTTATTTTTAGTCTTTTATCTGCGTGAATATTTGACGGTATGGTCGTTTTAATTAATTATTTCATCATCTCATTTGTCGCAAATGCAGCTCAAAAAGAATGAAGAAATTCGTGGAGTTTTCCAAGTCAAGCCTAACAGCCGTAATGAGCGTGACTTGGACTTCGAGATCGGTGTGGAATTCAATGGAGAGCTCTGCCAGATTGTTGAACAAAATACCTATAAAATGCATTAAGAGATTTTATTTAAATTTTGTTTCGTTGTTCTCAAATTGTTGAAAACTGGTTATAAAGTTTTTACAAAGCTCTCGATCCATGTTGTTGAAGGATAATACTTGTCGAATTTGTATTCGTTTTGTAGGCTAGCCCGTGGCTTTGAGACGGTGCCTTCAACTCCAATTTGACGCTTGAGTATTTTTGTCATCCATCGAAGCTACTTTGGAATTTTTTCTTTCACGGACAATGCACATTCATGGCTTTTCAAAACGTCAAAAAAATTTCCCTTTGCTTCTTCCGTCTGTCGAATGATGTACAGTCGAACCCCGCCATAATGGACCCCTCTTATAACGGAAACTTCGCGGAAACTTTCTTTTTCTCATTTTTGAAATAAATTTTTTGTTCTGAGATTTCCTGGCAGTCAGAATGTTTTCAGGAATTTGAATCTGAAAGCAGAATTTTGAAAAGGGCTTAATTGAGGAAATATGGCTGCAAATAAGGTGGTCGGTGCTAACAACAAAAAACAAACAAAAAAGAGATTTTTACGGATATAAACGCACTTTCTGCGAGCAAAAAAAGTACCGTCTTTAAGAATTTAAATTTCAAGCCCCTATGGAACGCAGAGCAGCCTATATTTCTCAGCAAAACTGCCAATGGTTAACTGCTCTTCCTGATAGTGTTTGCTCGAGGCTGAATGGCTTGCACCGCATTATATTTCGATTTGAAAAAAGCAGGAAAAGCTCGCTCATGATAATAGAAAGTCAAGTTTATAGACAAAAGAGGAACGGATAATACTGTTCTATTTCGCACAACCAAAATTAACAAAAACACCTTAGGGCTCTTAGAGTCACTAAACAATGTGAAGAATACAATGTGGAAATTTTAATCAAAACGGAAATCAAGCCCAGAGGCAAGCATACGCTTTTCGTAAAGTTCGTCGAAAACTTGTGCTTGAGCAATGGAGAAGTAATTTTTCCAGTCGCTAACTTGACCTTTTCGCATGAATTTGGAAACCGTCTGATCAAAGAGCCAAAAGTCGCGATTCGCCATCTTGTTGTCCTTCATAGAGTCAAAGGTGCAGTGCTGCAGAATTTTGGTTATTTGGTCATCATTCAACTTGAAACCGAGGAATTTGGCAATCTTGTGAACCTCATTGCTTAGGTCTTCCTTCATGTCTTCATACTTGATAAAGAGTACTTTGTCGTTGTCTTCAGCAAATTTCCAATAGCCGAGAACGTGCTCGAACCAAGAACCGCAATACACTGTAAGAAGAAAGATTATATGTACCTGCTTCAACCCCCTAAAAACCTACGGGATCCATTTAGATAAAGGGCGAAAAAGTCATTCCATGACAAATTCTTCTGACGACCAAGAAAGCGCGACATTCGGTGGAAATGGTAAAAGCTGACGGCATTATCTTTTGGATTGCGAGCAACATAAACCAATCGGCATTTTCCTTGAAGAACAGACTTTGGCAATAACTCAACCGGAAGATGAGTGATGCAGACGCGACGCCTTTTTGATGCTTCTTGCTTCATGGATTCGCCACGCGGAAAAAGTCGATAGAAGAAGGAAGAGATCTTGACCCACCAATAGTTGCTTTCCAATTCCAACCAAGGAGCACGCTCTTCCTGTGGAATTTTTGAAATAGCTTCAGTATCACCACCAAACGCCATTCCAGAGATCAGTTCAGCCATCCAAGTCGTGCCTAAAAGAAAAAATTAAAAACCAAAAGTTTTTGCTAAAAATGAAACCTGATTTCGGATAGCTCGCAATCACAATATCATCAGCGCCAAAATCGATGTCTTTGATGTCAATGACACGCTGCGGACCCATAATCACACCCGGCCAGACGTAGTCAGCAATTATCTTGGCATGCGGAAGACGAAAAAAGTACTCGTCCTGCAGATCACTGAGCTTCATCAAGCAGTCAAGGCTCATTTTAGCTCTCCAGTAGCGTCAAGAAGTCGAAAGGAAAGTCTAAAAAATATCAATTTAACAAAATGATGAAAGGCCACGATGAAGCAAAAAAATATCAGCGCGTAAGTGAGATAAGAAACAAGCGTCTGAGTTTACATAAAAAAGCTTCAATGATTGGAAAGTTGACTCTACTGGATTGTATCCCTCTTTAACCCGAAAATTGAGGTTTAAAAAAAAATTAGACCAGAGGAGGAACGGCTGACAAAGATTAGTAGATTTAACACTCGAAAATTGTAGGATTTGCAATTTTAACAACTGGCAAAAAGGTGATTGACAAAATTTCAAGTTAGAACTTTTCTGAATTGCAAAAGAGTCGTTGAAATTTTGCCGAACTCTTAAAGGACCATGGCCGGCAACGGCTAGAATGCTTCCTAGAATTCCAATCCAACTAAACTACTCAACTACTATGAGAGTCTCAAACTACTAGTAGAATATGTAAACAGTGTTTTCATATAAAATTTTCTCCTTAAAGTATATTAATCAAGCGGTGAGTAGGTAAACACAAGAAAAAAGGATTACAGTCAAACCTCTACTTAACGCCCCCGGCCCTAGGCTCAATTTGGTTGAGCCGCACACAAAATATCAGTAACCAAAACCCCGATTTAACAACCCCCTCGGTTTAACGGCTCCGGAAAATATATACACTAAATCGAGATATACACCACATCGAGACTCGACTGTACTCGAAATCGAGACATTTTCGAATGCTTTTTACGAGTTCAGCAGATTTAAAATTTCTTTTTGATTACTTGTATTTGTCTGCTTGGGAATTTTTACTTTTTAAAACTTTCGTTTTTACTTTGAAAATGGTTTGCTTGGCCCCATGGTGTACATTCTTAATTCTTGTGGCAGATTGTTTTTACCATGTTTTCGTTTAAAATCCTCTCCTTCATCACCGTTTATCAGGTCTTCAGCATCAATCAAAACCAAGAATAAGAAATTAGATGAGAAAAAGATCCTTCATGCTGCGCTGTATGGTAATTATTCTCTTTGTCTCCCTAGAAAGATCACACCACTTTAAGTGCTTTGCTATGGTATTTAATGACTTTTAATACTAGTTGATTATCTTTCTAACTTTAGGGCATCTCAACATGCGAAAGAAAAGCTCAAGTTTCTGGAATTAGATTAGAGGCCGTTGACCCCAACTACCAGAAGTCAATTGGATACATGTAACCTTTTCCCAAAGGTTTTTTTTATTGTCTGCTGATATTACAGGGAGAAAGGAACTAGTACAGTCCAGGCGGGTGTGGAAATGCGAGTTGTTTTATTTGGGAGATCACTGGATAAAGTAAAGTCAGTAGGTTTTTCTTCGAAGGCTGATTGTGCACAAGTCCTTCCGAATGCGAACATAGCTCAATTCTCTATCCAAAAGGATGAAATTATCGTGCTGAACTACGTTTTCCCTGAGTTAGTTCATATTAAACTTTCTTGTGGATTCTTTTTTTTTCCTTTTTTGGGTCAGAAGCTGGTACCAAATGGAGTATTTGTGTTGAACAGCAATGGGATGGTAAATCAGAAATCGAAATGGTTAGTTTATTAAGTTTATGAGTTTTTAGCAGTCTAACATGCAATTAGGTAAAAAATGCTCACTCAAGAATTTCAACCGATGTGCCAAAGCGTTCTTACTATCTTGTTTGGTTGCCTCTGCAAATCTGCGTCATAGTCGTGCTCATCGTTTTTTCCGGTTTGTTCTCCGGTCTTAATTTAGGCTTGATGTCTTTAACGCCACAGGAGCTGATGTTGATATCTAAGTCTGGTAAGCGATTTAGGTTGGCAGTCAAGTATTTTAGTTTTGCAAGTTTAGGGTCAAAACAAGAAAGATTTTACGCCGAGACAATTTTGCCTGTGAGAAAGAAGGGGAACTTGTTACTGTGCTCACTTCTGATTGGAAATGTCATCGTCAATTCGGGGATTTCGATTCTTTTTGACGATTTGACATCTGGACACATAGTAAAGTCCCCCCTAATTCCGATATGCATTTTTGTTCTAAACTTTATTGTTTTCGGCTCTCATTCTGTCTTCGTTTGGAATTGTCGTCTTTGGAGAGATTTTCCCGCAGGCTATTTGTGTGAAAAAAGGGTTGGCAGTGGGTGCGCACACCATCAATATTACAAGATTTTTCATGGTGCTGACATGGCCGTTGGCTTTTCCAATCAGTCTCTTACTTAACTGCATTCTTGGAGGTCCTGTTGCATCCTATGACCGGAAGCGAATTATGGAATTGATCAAGCTTTCGACAAGGAATGAAGAAGGACTGGCCGAAGAACTCAAAATAGCTGTGGGTGCCATGGAACTTTCAGACAAAACTGTGGCTGATGTAATAACGAAAGCAGAAGTGAGTCAAGCAACATGTCTTGTTGGCGTGTCTAATCTTTTCTCTCATTCCAGGACGTGTACATGCTTGCCGATAGCACTGTGCTTAACGTAGGCTGCTCTATCAACTTTTTCAGTAATTCATCTCACTTTTAGACCACGAAAATCGCTGAAATTCTACGGTCTGGTTTTTGTTATTAATTTTCTCAGTTTTTTTATACATAATCACTGTTCGTTTTAGAACTGGTTACACTCGAATACCAGTTTATTCTGAAAATCGCAATAACGTCGTTTCTCTTCTATTTGTTAAAGACTTGGCATTACTAGATCCGGGTGATGCTCTCGCCTGTTTAAGATAATGTATTTTTTTTTGAAGATGATAACTTCACGGTAAAAATGGTCTGCTCATATCATAGTCACCTACTTCGGTTCGTCTCTAAAGAAACACCATTGCGAGATATGCTTGAAGAATTTAAAAAAGTCCGTTTGCAACGCCCTTTCGAAGTATTTATGGACAGTTTTTAGGGCGACTATCACATGGCTATTGTTGAAGAGGTGATTGGAGAAAGTGATGATCCTGAAAACCCAATTCGAAAGCTTGTAGGCGTCGTTACTTTGGAAGATATATTGGAAGAAATCCTGCAAGCCGAAATTCTCGATGAAACTGATGCTATTCTCGATAATGTGCACAGAACTCGACGTTTTAGACCTGTGGTATGTAATTTGGAACTTATATGTTTATCAATGGCTACCTATCAACCAATTCAGGAAAATGAGTTGGCGAATGGGATGTTGGATGCCAATGCCGGTGCCTATCTGATTTCTCTTCAAATGCAAATCGTTACTGTTCAGTGGCTTTCAACTAATCATTCTGCTTTCGGTCAAGAGTTCATTAATCACACGACTCTGGAAAATGTTATCCGTCAACATGTTCGTAAAGTGGAGCTGTCTCATTTGGTTGACTACATGAATTCTTCCAAGTCAACTATTTGTCCGCGTTCTTCTAAGCTTTATGCGAAAGGGGAGCCATCAAACAAATTTATTCTTATCTTGGAAGGAAGAGCGCTGGTTACTATAGGAGAAGTTTGTTGCTTTGTTCAAGTAGGGCTACCGCCTTCTTAATTCTTGTCTTTGAGGGAAATATGACATTTGAAGCTGGTCCATGGTATTCTTTCGGAAATGAACTACTTGACCGTCTCGTACAACTTATTCGTTCCAAATTTTCAAACGGTAAAAGTTCAAGAGGAGATTTGGCAATAGTCTCAAGCGAGTTCTGCCGTTCTGGTTAGCCATTTTTACACATCATTTTTAGCTGTGGAATCAGCGCCCAGTTTTTTTACCATCAATCAACAGCTTGAATTAGAAGGCAAGAGTGTCTCGTTTGTGCCAGATTTTGTAAGTCTTGGAGCGGCGTGCAACGGATTGCATAATATATGTGTGATTTCAGACTGCAATTATCCGAGATGAGTGCACTTACCTAGAAATCGATGTGCCGACATATCTTTTTGCTTTTAAAGCAACGCATCTCAGTCGTCAGAGGTATTTTGGATTCTGCAGGATTTTTTTTCGGACGAATTCTTTGACTGTCTTTAACCTTTTTAGGAAGGAAGGGATGAATGCTGGTATGCCCAATCCTAGAAAAGTGGTTAGAGACTCTGTTAGACTTCCTTCATCGAACAGAATTTTGAAAGAAGAAGAGCGCAAGGCTAAATCGCGCAAACAATGGGTTGGATTTTAAACGCCATTTCAGTAAGTAATTATTGAGAAAATACTTTAGAATAAACCGAGACGACAAGAAATATCTTCAGAATCCATTAAGCGAGATGCAGATAAGGAAGGTTTAGCCGAAGATGTTCTTGAATCTATCAACGAATGCAGTGATAAGTGAATTCTAAAGAAACCTAACTATTGCAACAAACATGAATATTTGTGTTGTGTCCTACTCTTCTTGTATCGTGTCAAGCTGAGGATAAACAATCACTGTAGTTGTTTGGGAGGTTATTTATTCCGGTTAATGTTACTTTATGAAGTTCCGCGTATTTATGCAGTTTCCCCAGCTTGTGTTTTTCTTTTTCCTTTCGATTCTAAGGGACATTTGTAATTTACGAAGAGGTGTTGCTCCGGTTGAAGGGGCTTCTTTGTATTGGTGAATACTATTTAGTGAATAGTCGTTGTGCAAATTTATTTGTTCTAATACAGTGCATAATCATGGAACACCTCAATTTTTTGAGAAAGTTACTTATTTTTTCTTCACCCTGTTTATTTTGTGATCTTTTACAACATCCAAAGACACAAAGTCGAGAGATTTTTTTGATGCATTTCCTTCTATACTATTTCCTTCTTGAGGCTCCTCCACTGAATTGGCGGCAATTAGCGTAAACGTCATGCACAGCGATCTGCAGAGATTTTCGATTAGATTGAGGTCAAGAAAAGGTGAAGTAGACTGCATAAGTTGCGAAATTCTCTTTTGTACTCTTGCTAACATGGATCGAGGCGTTGCCTTGCTGGATCACGTACATTACATTTGGAAAAAGGCGGGTGTATGAGGTTGGCATTGAGAATGTCCTGCTAGTCTTTCTTGTTAATCTTCGGCCTGATGAAGGTGATCGCAATTGTTGCACTGAAGCCTCCCTAAATCATCACAGAACCGTTACCAAAACTACGCTTCGAGAAGAACTTTGGCTCTTTGCAGAGATCACGCTACTACGAGATGAAACTGTGCAGACCATCCCGGTTAAACTTCTTTTCGTTATTCCAGGCAACCAAAAACACAACCCTAACTATTATTGCTGCATAAATATGGCCATACAATTGGATTCGCCCAGTGATGAATCCAAGTCATATGATTCCTGGAAAAATTGAGACGTGCTTGTTCATAAACTTCTTATGTCTTACGATTGGGACCACAATTTTATCACAAAAGATATTTCTTTATTTACACGTAGCTTCATTAATAATACAGAAATAAACAAATTTATGCAACAAGAGGAAACAATCAAAAGAAATAGCTAGCCAAAATGACACTGTTCTAAACTTCTACCCAAGTTTCAGTTTTCATCTAAACTTTAATATTCATCCGCTAAACACAAGCTGATATTTGATCAGTTTACTCATTTCAATAAAGCGAACATTCCCGTAATATAAATCATCAACACTTCACCGGCATTATTCAGAACTAAAACTGTGCTGCTCATCAAAATTTCGCACTAACAAGACCAGAGGAACAGCGAACACAAAGGTTGTAGGGATGGTGACCATTTGCCTACTTTTTATTAACTAAAAAAGCAGAGGAGTCGGCGTGAAGCGACACAGGCATAGACAAAAAACCGAGATGCTAGTGAAATAAAGCAAAAAAAAGACATCCCTTGACGGGATATGTCCTGTCCTGTTTGGCACTAGAGCATGCCTCTGCGAAACAGCTTAGAAGGCTTCATCTCCATGCTGAGGAACTTGGAATCCGCCAAGGTGCTGGCAATGTTGTGTGCCAAATTACTGGTCCGATTACTGCGCTCTTTCAGCACTGTGATGTTGGGCTTGAGAATCTACAAAAAGGATTACCGTATAACCTCTATTAATCCTGCCCCCTCTCTCGTCACGACGATCGGTGGTCAACCATTTTTTACGGCTCAATCACCCGACAATTGGGTATCGACACCATACTCAATAATGTAGCTGAGATTCAGGGCTATATTTCTGATTATGGGGTCAGTACCTATTTGTCGGGTGGTTGAGCTGTAAAAAATGGTTGACCACCGACCTTCGTGACGAGAGAGGGGGCATGATTCCTAGAGGTTATCCGGTATAATTGAGTATCAGGGGCCATTTTCCGTATTCTGTCTAATAGAACCACACCCCTCCCCCTAATTCAAAATCGTGTTTTTGGCCTACTTTTTGCAAACAAGTCTTAGGCAAGTTACCACCCAATTTATAGCTAAAACAATAAGGGCTGTACACCATAATTTACGCGAAAATTTGTTACGAGGTACATTTGTTACGCGGTCACTTTGTTACGCCACAGCAATTTACATATACTCGTTTACAGCACTCATTTTTTGAAATGAATTCTTTATTTGAGGCTCCCTAGTAGGCAGAAAGACCTCAGGAATCCAAATCTGAAAACAGAATTTCAAAAAGAGGCTTGGTTGCTGAGATATGATCAAAACTAAGAGAAAAAGAGGATAAAAACTAAGTTTGCGGTTGGTTATGATCATATCTCAGCAAGCAAGCCTCTTCTTGAAATTCTGTTTTCAGATTCCGATTCCTCAGGTATTTTTGCCTACCGGGGTGCTTCAGAATAAAAAAATCCTTTCAGAAATGAGTATTCTAAATGAGTATATGCAAATTTTTGTGGCGTAACAAAGTGACCGCGTAACAATTGTACCTCGTAACAAATTTTCGCGTAAATTATGGTGTACAGCCACAATAAGCTACAATTTGAGTGGTAACTTGCTTGGGAGTTGTCTCCAAAAAGTAGGTTGAAAACATAATGCCAAAAACACGATTTTGAATTAGCGGTTGTGGTTCTCTTAGAGAGAATACGGTGTTCGCTTGTTCTTTTTTTTTTGCCGTGGTCCAACCTGTTGTTTTAGACCCTTCTCAGCATTTCTAATACAGTCGAGTCTCAAGTCAAGACTTTCGATACAACATACCCCGTGGGGACCGAGCCCAGGGTATGTTACGTCAAGCGGTCTGTTGTATCGAGACTCGACTGTACGTTTTCTCCGCACTTACTCGTCACAGAAAGTCGGTTTTTTGGTCGAAGTCGACAATTTGCATATTTTGCTTTGATGGACCAAGCTAGACTACCCAGGCACTACACTAAGGCATGCAACTAAGCCTTAGGCTTAGGGTACACCAGTCTAGGTTGGCTGAGACCCGGCATATGCCCTGTTTCATCCGATTTATATGCACCCAAATACTTTACCTGGAAAGAGCATAGTAAATTTTTGTCCACATTCATGACAGCACCAGCATTATCAAATTCACCTAAATTTTTGCAGCTTATTACTATGAAAAGGGCAAACAATTAAGAGAATGTCTGACCACAGTAGTTGGGTGCAGAGAAGATTGTGACTAGACCCCGTTTGCCAAAGAACTCATAGCCGTCCTCCACCACTTGATGGCCTCTGACCACTATGTCTAGGTCCATTTTCTGGAGGAATTGGGAAAGCACATCTTGTCCGAACACATAGGAAACACCTCGGTCGTTGGGCGCCCATCCTATCACTTTTAGATCGGGATCGGACCACAGAATGTCGCACAGTAAACCTGAACAGTTTGTATAGTAAGGGTAAGTCCCTCCAACTGAGGTGATCTTTTTCAAAGAAAGGTACACCCTCCCCTCCCAAATACAACCCAATCGATTTTTTTAAAAGTGCTTAAACACCATTTTTTAGTAATAATTTCGCTAAAAATAGGCAAAAGTAGTAAATTAGAGGGGAATAGGGGCTGAATTCGGAGGGGAAGGGAGTCATAGGAGCCACTAATTTGAAGGGCCATTCACCCCTCTCCCTTACTGAACCAGGGCAAAAAGTGCCAACTCTACTGGATTATATACTACCTGCCATCCCCTCCAGTTTATTTGCCCTTTTACCATCTTTTTCTCACTGGACTATGGCAAAAAAGGATCTAAATTCATTTAGTTCTCATAAATATTGCTCGGATTCATCTAGCAGGTAAGTCTGTGCGCGCATCTTCAACTCTCGGGCCCCTCTTACGGGGGCGACGGGGGCTTGGAGTTGAGATGCGCACACAAACATATCCGAGACATAAATCACTTGAGAAGAAGCTCTGGACGCATGAAAATAGCATGCATACCAGAGCTTCTTTATGCGGTAGGTCCCTGTAAGGGAAACTACCGTACTCTCTCTAATAGAACCACACCCGCTAATTCAAAATCGTGTTTTTAGCATTGTGTTTTTGGACTACTTTTTGGAGACAACTCCTAAGCAAGTTACCACTCAACAGGCCTGTATTTTGAAAAAAATTATCCTCCACCTCCGACCTCCGGCTTCAAAAATTTTCTCCTCCGCCTCCACCTCCGTCCTCCGGGGCGGAGGCGGAGGGGAGGAAAAAACCCTCCCCTCCGGAGGATTCCTCCGGAGGCCAACACAGGCCTGCCACTCAAATTGTAGCTTATTGTTTTTTATATAAATTGGGTGGTAACTTACCTAAGACTTGTTTGCAAAAAGTAGGCCAAAAACACGATTTTGAATTAGGGAGAGGGTGTGGTTCTATTAGACAGAATACGATATGTTCAGTATCTTTTCTTTTCCTGCAGAGTGTCTCCTTACTGGTCCCTTTCCCTCCCTTATACAGCCTCAGCGATCGATTGGGCCATTTCAAATTGCGTCAATGCAAATACCAGAGCTTCTTTATGCGGTAGGTCATCCATCTCACAGGTATGTCTGCGCGCGCATCTCTGACTCTGAAGCCCCCTTTTTCCCCTCCCTTATACAGCCCTCAACCCCTTAAAATAGCCTTTTTGTTCGTTTTTTGACATAGACTATACTTAGAAATGGTCTTTAAGCACTTTTGCAAAACCTGGTTTTGAAGGGGGGGGAGTATGACCGAGTGGCGTCAAAATTTTTTATTCACTAATTTATCCTTCTTCTTCTAATTGTATAATTTTCCATGTGGTTGCTGTTATTATTTTTGTTGCCTGTTCGGTTGATTGGAAGCTCTTATAGCTAAAATAGAGAGGATAAGTTACTCTTTTCTAAAAAAAGTAGAGAGGCAGGAAATATGTCTCCCTCAGCACCTCCAAAAGGCTAACAATATAGAAGAGAGGAAGAGTGTCTGCAGCTATCCAATTACCGGTGTTCAGTCACGTAAGTGTGTGCGCATTGTTGTTCGGATGAATGGATTGGGTGAAAAGCTCAGGTTGTTTCTTTTGCTTGTCTTCCAGAACCACTTCCTCCAACAAAAGCTTTTTGATGTGATTTGGGAAGGGATTAAAAGGAATGAATATCTCTTTCAATATATAGTTCAGTCAGCCTGGACGTGCATAGTGCGAGGATGTCGTAGTGGATCATTACCTGTGTACGCCTTTAAGCAAATTTCTCGAGTTCGAATCCTCTCACGGAGAATGATTATTACTTTTTGGGTACATTGACCATTTAAGAATCATTTTCATCATTTTTAAGGGATTAAGGGCTCTATAGGGAAGGGAAGGGACAAGTAAGGAGCCACTTTCTAAGAAGGGCTTCTCTATCCTATTTTATTGGGATTAAGGGCTGTATAGGGAGGGGAAGGGACAAGTAAGGAGCCACTTTCTTTCCTGTAAAAAAGGTTTCTAAAATATTTTCCAGTCCTTTTCCAAGATCTATAAAGCAGGGAGTCTTAGATGAGGAGCAATGGCCCAGGTAGTGGAGTAGAATCAGAAAGGTTGCAAAAATGGGCGAAATTACCCGTCTCATGCACTTCCACTGGGCGAACAATCCGCTTGAGTTGCTCCAAAGTCCTGAGATGAGGGGAAAGGCCTCCATGACAACAGAATATCTTGTTCTCGATGAGAGCAGCCACTGGAAGACAGTTGAAGACATCTTGAAAGGTTTTCCATGTCTTGATGCTGAGCCTAGTCTTGCCTAAATCCAAATAAATAATCCACAGAGATACACTCCGCTCAGCACATACACTCATTGTAGAAGCCGTAGACTCTGTTGAGGGCAGAGACCTCGTGGTTGCCCCGCAGGAGGAAGAAATTACCCGGATACTTGATTTTGTAGCACAACAATAGGATGATTGTCTGTAATGAGCTGATGTGAAGAACAAAATTGAGAAATAAACTCTACTTCCAAGCTCCTAGGCCCTCGATCCACATAGTCGCCCAAAAATAGGTAGTTGGAGGAAGGCGGGAAACCTGAGAGCTTGAACAGCCTCAGCAAGTCTGAGAATTGGCCATGGATATCGCCTGAAATTTGTGTCTTTTGTCTTTCCACTGCCACTCAGCAGCCTGCTCGATGTCTTTGGCCGCTAGTTTTTTTTTCTATTTTTGTTTTCAGGTGCGCTAGCTGTTACATGCCGTCTCGTATGACATCTAATATAACAAACGGTGTTATGTGCTTTATGAGTAGCATGGGTGGCTCAATGGTTTCGCTACAAAAATTGGCGCAGTCAGCAGGTTCGAATCCGCTCCCTCGTTATCTAAGACTACTATAAGATTGAGATGTCCACATCTAGGACTACTATGAGATTGAGATTTCCATATTCAGGGCTACACGAGATTGAGATGCCTCAAAAATTCTTAGAGGGGGAGGTGTCATTTGCCGTCTGGTATGACATCTCATATAACAAACGGTGTTACCGTATTTACTCTATTAAGCGGGCACCCTAGCTAATGAATTTGCAGCTCTTCCTGAATCGTTTGAGATCTATCTCATTGTGTTTCCCAATAAAATTTGAATTATGATACGAGAAAAGGCCGAAAATTAAGCGGGCACCCTCTAATAAGCGGACCCCCTAGCAAAAATCGAAAAATAAGCGGGCATGCCCGCTTAATAGAGTAAATACGGTATATTCGTTATAAGTAGCATAACGAAGGGTATACAAAAAAAGTATTTTGCTAATTAGTTGACCCAAACCAATAGCTCATCGTAAAGATATAAAAAGTGGTGCAAACAGATTAAAAAATAGTCATTTTTAGTCTAAAAATAGGTTGTGAAAGGAGTTCCGAAATATTTTCTTTGTTTACTATCCCTAAAGCGTCAACTCTTCCTGGCAATTAGTTGCTGCAGGCTAAACACAATTGTGAAATTCACACCAAAGACCGACAAAGTGGTGTGCAACACACAAAGAAAATTGCCGGAAAGGACTTTTAGCGTATATTCTATTTTGGAGGCAATTATTTGCCTAATCTCTGTATTTGTTCCACCTATTTATAATTGAGCTTGAAAAAAAGAAGAAGAAAAATATGTTATTTATTTATTTTTATATTCTACCTGCAATTTTGAGTGGTGCATTCAACTCCAGCAGCATGGGTTGTTGCAGGAAAATTTGACGAGACAGCTGACAAATCATCTTAACCTCCTGCTCCGACACATCTAGATGGGCTATGCTGGTGGAGCACTGTTTCCAAGATGTGGGGGTGTTGTCTGACTGAATGAACTAGTTTTTAAAAAAAGCTAAAAAAACTTTTTTATAAGGCTTGCAATAAAAAAAAACAAATTAGCTAGAAAATAACGACAGAGGGGCGCTAACATGTTTTGTGACAATGCGCTAATTCAAACATTTTGTTTTGTCTTGAGCGGAAACTTCCAAAAGTTGTGTTTTTTTTTAAATTACCATATTCTCTCTAATAGAACCACATCCCCTAATTCATAATCTTTTTTTTTTTGGCATTGTGTTTTTGGCCTACTTTTTCCAAACAAGTTTTAGGCAAGTTACCACCCAATTTATAGCTAAAACAATAAGCTACAATTTGAATGGTAACTTGCTTGGGAGTTGTCTCCAAAAAGTAGGCCAAAAACACAATGCCAAAAACACGATTTTGAATTAGGTGGGAGGTGTGGTCCTATTAGAGAGAATAAGGTATGTTTTTTTTTGGAATCTACGTTAAAAACTAGCATCTCAATCATAAATTACGCCCTATAAGTCGCTTGGTCCCTGAGACATGGCTAAAGGGGAAAGATAAGGTTATAAATAGCGAAGATTGGACTCACAGCTATCTTTGGTCATATCTCAGCAGACAAGATAAGCACGTAAATTCTGTCTTTAGATTAGGATTTCGGAGGCATTCTTGTGTATTTTATTTGTGGTTTAAGAAATAAAAATTCTAGTAAAATACGGCTTTTTACTCAAAAAAAGGAAACTGACTTGTGTCAATCTACAGATGATGCTGTCCACATCCAGCTGTTGCTGACCAGCAGTGGAGTAGGTGGTAAAAGACTTCCTCCTGGTCACCATGATCTTCCAAGACCCTTTCTATGCTCCAACAGACAATAAATCAGACAAGATAGACAGGCAACTAATAAAAGAGGCAATCTGAAGACAAGTAAAATCGTCCAAATGAATGGATAGGTACACCTTCCCAAATAATGTGTAGAGAACAGAATGCCAAGAACACCATTTTAAATCAAGGGCGTACGGGCCTTATTGGAGAAAATACGACAATAAACACGGAAATATGCGTTTAAACACGAAACAACACAAATTTCTAAAATATACGTTTGGCTTCAATTGCGCCAATTTGAATTTGCTTCATTTTTGGCTCGCCCACAAAAAATGGTATTTGTTCTGAGCGGAAAACAAATTATTACCATTTTAATTGCCTTTGTTATGCCAACATTGACTAAAAGGGTAAGTAAGTCGTAGGTTGCAGGAATAGCACATCCTTTTCTCCCTACAATTCCCAGAAAGGCAATTTCACGCGGCACAAACAACTTTAAAATGCTCATTTTCACAAAAAATGAGCTCATTCAAACAGAAACTACAAAATAAAATGTTTATACAAGGATTATCCAAAAATAAAAGTTTCGTTCACATCACCCTTAAAGTACAATTGGGTTGGGAATCGAGCACGTTCGCCGTGCCTATTCCGCCTGAATTTCCGCTTGAAAAGTCACTGCACTACACCTCCTGTTACTGCTAAGCCCACTGGGACAGCAGATAGAGCCAACGACGCCAATAAGTGACAAATCCAATCTAACAAATACTATGAGAAATTAAAAAAGATAGCTGTCCTATGACTGCAAAGCACTTCTGTGAATCCATTAGATTAAAAAATATCTAAAAAAAAAATACGGGCAGGATTTTTTTAACTACAGCTGATGGACTATTGGTCATGGTTTTGATCATGGTTTCTCCAAAATGTTTGACTTCTTGAATAAAAGTACCCATTTTTGAGAGGATTTATCTATTCTGACACCTCCATGTAGTCAAAATCTCCTCAGGAATCCGAATCTGAAAACAGAATTAAGAAAAGTGGCTTGGTTGCCGAGATATGGCTGCAAGTAAGGTGGTCGGTGTTCCAAAATGTTGGTAGTCCTACTCTTGGTCATATCTCAACGACCAAGCCACTTTTCTAAATTCTGTTTTCAGATTCGGATTCCTGAGGAGATTTTGACTCCATGGAGGTGTCAGAATAGAAAAATCCTATCAAAAATTGGTACTTTTATTCAAGAATGCCAAATATATTTTTTAATTTCTCATAGTACAGGGTGAGTCAAAATTAGTGTAACATTTCTTTTTTCCACTTTTTTCAAGTTCTTTTTTTAACTATTTGTAGAAATTAAGTTATTTTATTGAAATCTTTATTCAAAATGACCACCATTCGCTACAATGACCTTATCCAACCTTTTCATCCAATCGTCGACCGATCGATTAATCATTCCTTGGTCCAAATTGTTGAAGGCAATTTCAATTGATGCTTTTAACAATTCAACCGAATTGTAGGCTTCCGCATTGACATTTGCTTCCAGAATGCTCCAGATGGCGTAGTCCAATGGATTCAAATCAGGAGATGCTGCTGGCCATTGGTCTTTTGTGATAAAATCGGGAAAATGCTCCTCAAGCCACTTTTGAGTTGGAATCTTGAACTTCTTAAACTTCGAGAATGTCAGCCACACCCTGTTGAGTCATTCCTCTTGCCTCGATCAAATAACAAGCTGCCGGTCTAAACCAATTATCTTCGACCTCCATGAATACTTAAAAAGAAAACAATAGAAAAATAAGAGAAGAACAATAGAAAAAAGAAATAAAAAGATAATGGACAAAAAGTTTGAAGTTGAAAACATTTTCAATGAAAACATGTTACACTAATTTTGACTCACCCTGTACTTGTTAGATTGGATCCGTTATTGAAAGGTTAAAAGGTTATTAAAATTAAAAGGTTATTGAGAAGAAAATTACTCAGCTTTTTAAGGAATTGTAAGTTGCTGTGAATGACAAGCAACATGCATGACAGTAATTGAGAGTTGTCAAAAGAATAGCAAAAACCGAGCTTTGGTATTATTTTGACACCTCTACAACTCTGAAGTATCCTCGTTCATTTTGCTTGTCATTCACAGCAAGTGATAGTTCATTAAAAAGCTGAGTAATTTGTCTCTTCATAAATTTTTTACCGATAAGAAAAAGGCTGAGAAAAGTAAAAAGAGAAGTGGGTACTACTGTGCTATAACCACCGTGGATAAATAAAAGCATTCAAGCCTTTTTTGCCATAGTCCAGTGAGAAAAACATGGTAAAAGGGCGAAATAATTGCACAAAAACTGCCTTAACCGCAAATAACCGGCCCAAAACGACTCGGTTTACCCTTTTTAGGCACTGACAAGGAAACCACGTGAAAGCTGCGTGCCCTTTTCCATTTCTGTCAATTCCAGGGTGTAGCCCGTGCCCAAATGTGCAGTCAAACTGCTGCTAGATTTTGCTATGGGGCCATAAAACACCGATATATGGTCCCCTGAAGTTTCCTAAAAAAACCACTGTCAGGTTATATAGTGGAATCGATGGCTTTTTGATAGAGGTATTGGTGGTGTAGCGTCGCCGAGCTTCTTTGCTGGGTCGAGGGTTCGACTCCCGCCTTGGATAGCAACGTACTTTTGTATATTTTCATTTTCACAAAGCTACGTCTTACTTCTGTGCAGTGTTTTCATAATTGACATGACATCTGACACTGACGTCAGTTTGACACTGACACTGACATGACATTTAAAATGACATTGACACTGACAGTGACACTGACGTCAGCTTGACACTGACACTGACATGACATTTAAAATGACACTGACACCAAATGTCAGTGTCAGTGTCAATGTCAGTGTGATGTCAGTTAGTCAGTGTCAGATGTCATGTCAATTATGAAAACACTGCTTCTGTGGTGGATGAATAAAGAACTTTTAAACTTAATTTTCGAGTCCGAAACATAAAAAATATAAACAAAAAAATAATTTTCCTAGCCGCGGAGTCGAACCCTCCACTCAGCGAAAAAGAGCTGCGGCGCTACCACTACACCACCAATATCCGCGAAAGGATACTATCAATTTCACTATATAACATAACAGCGGTTTTTTTAGAAAACTTTAGGGGACCACATCTCGGTGTTTTATGGCCTCATAGCAAAATCTAACAGCAGTTTGCCTGCACACTTGGGCACGGGCTACACCCTGGAATTGACAGAAATGGAAAAGGGCACGGAGATTTCACGTGGTTTCCTTGTGAGAGGTAACAATGCTTCTATAACAGACTAAGAAAAAAAAAATACAAAGAGGGAGGGGAACAAGGTAGTTGGTCCCTCATTGACAAAAATTGTGAAGGCACTTAGCTAGTAGAAGTTGTGTAAATGTAGTTGCCAGTCAACTGCTGGCCATCCCACCACAATTCTATTTGGAGACTCATTGTCTGTTGCCTCCTCCACAAAAGTGAAGAAGGCAGTCAAAAAAAGGGCAAAGTTCTCTTGTTGCACCCTTTTGAGTTGATTCCCTGGTCACAGGCTGAAGTCGCATACGTCTGACTCCAAAGACATCTCAATGTCTGCGGCTAGCAACTCTGACTGAGTAGTACGCAATTAATGGCTAGGCCACACCAAACAATACTCCTCCCGCCGCTGCTGCCGCCAGAAAGACAACGTTTATCTAATTGGTTTTGAAGGCACGAGGATGGTGCCCCTCCCTCACAAGTGGTGGTCTTTGAACGGCTGTCGGGTCTTTTCCTTTTAAACTATGCACTACTCATTTGAAAATTTATGCGTGTAAATGGCAGGATTGGTGTTTATATTTTGTTGGAGATAAGAAGAAAAGCTTTGCAAAAAATATAAGGCCACATAATTCATGGCTAAAATTAGGGACATTGGCAGATTATTAGGTTGGCGGATAAGTCCGCGGAAAATTTTACATCCCATATAATCACCTCAGAAGGGCTGTATAGGAAGGGGAAGGGACAAGTAAGAGGCCGATTTCTAAGGAGAGCCCACTCAAGTAAAGGGAGAACCTTGAACATAGCTTTGTCAACTGGGCTCTACCGCATAAAGAAGCTCTGGCATGCATGCTCATGCATCCAGAGCCATTCTCAAGTTATTTTTCTCACAGGTAAAGCTGTGTGCGCATCTCAACTCCAAGCCCCCGTCACCCGCGTAAGAGCTACACAAGGGAAAAAAAAATTAGAAAAACTTGTTGTAAAACAGCCGAGATAGTCAAGTTCAAGCAATTTGACGGGATAAATGAGTAATTTGAGGGGGGATTTCAATTTGAGCCAATTTTTTTAAAGGCGAAATTGTTGAGTTGTGTAAAAAGGACTGGCGAATTCAGAATCCTTGCAATTTTTTGCCTTAGAGACATCAATATCGAAATTAGCAAAAGATGTCAGAAATTGAGGTGAAAAGATGCACGTAGGATTATTTCGCAGAAAAAGTAAAAAAAATTGATTACACTCCCATCTATTTGTTGTCGCCAAAGTTTCTCTGTCTTTTTGATGGCAGGTGAATTCCCACTGTAGTAAGATGTGGGAGAGAAAATAAATTTTAAGGGCAACACATTCATGAAATCAAATATTGGGCGGGTGAAAGGGTTTGTTGGCCAGACTGAGCCTGTGACCGAGAGAGAAGGCAAGAAGTGTAAAGAAATTACATTAAAGTAAAGCCAATAAAGGGCCTGTCCTTATGGGCCGCTTAGATTTATTTCTTTTTTATTTATATTTTTTTAAAAGGGGTTAAAGGCTCTAAAGGGAAGACAAAGATCTACACCAAAAAAAAAAGTTAAAAATATTTTTCTCTTGACACGGTTGTTTTGGGTTATGGGGAGCACCCTCATTTTCCTGTTTTTTTCTATTGTTTGGCTTTTTTTTTTTGTTGTTGCTACATGCTCTATTGTTTTAGATCCGTTCGCTGTCTGTCGTTGAGCAGTGTGAAAGCGTTTGATGAAGCAAGTGACTATTGACTCGTGGCTGAAAAATTCTTGCTGGGAAATGGACAAGAAGGTGGATATATTTACTTATTGTTATTGTTTTTTTGTCATCATCTTGTTGCCTACCTAGAGGAATTTTGGTGGAGAAATTGCAGCGATGATAAGAATCCATTTGAAGAACTTCTCCTGTAATGCAATCATACTGGATGTCAAGAAAGCGATGATCGATGCAGCTGTATCAAACAATAACATGTCCTTTTTAGCTAAGCAGTTCAAGACTCTACGCACAACACTCAATGGGACTGTCAAGTACAAGTATGCAATTTTGAAGGCGATTAGAGAAGGTGGTTGTGCAAATTTTTTTTGGTCACGCAAGAACGGTTTTTGAGAAGTCGAAATTTTCCATATTTTGCCCTGGGGGACCAAGGTAAGCAACCTCTAGAGCTACACTCAGGCATAGGCCTTACAACTAAGCCTTAGGTTTAGGGTAGGCCAGTGTAGGTTAGCCGAGACTCAGCATACCGTATTTACTCTATTAAGCGGGCATGCCTGCTTATTTTTCGACCCTTTGCTAGGGGACCCGCTTATTAAAGGCTCTCCGCTCATTAGAGGGTGCCCGCTTAATGGAGTAAATACGGTATACCCTGCTACACCTAATATAGTGGTTCACGGCTAACCTAGGCTGGCCTACCCTAAGCCTAAGGCTCAATCGTATACCTGAGTGCATTATCTGGGGTCAGAAAATACCATATATGGGATGTTTAACTTAATCTCCCAAGGTAAAACATGTAAACTTTTAGGCTGCAAATCAGTCCTACGTAGGACTATCGGTTCGGCTACCCGTTTTCGGAGAATTGGAGCCGAAACCCGGTTTTTTTCGGGTGTTGGTTTAAGTAGTGGGGTCAGACGATTCTATTTATAAGGTTGCGTGGACCTTGGCCCCTCAAGGAAAATATGGAAATTGTCGACTGTCCAAAAACCGTCTTTGTGTGGCGAAAAAGTGTATAAAATAGTTTTTTCTATCGTATAAATGCTTAGAAGGGTATAAAATAATAGGGAAAGGACTAAGGTAAAAAAAAACACTAGGGGTACCAAAGGAAAAGAGGGTGCTCCCAACAACTCAAAAGAACCATTAAAGGCATAAAAAACTAAAAGAAAAGTAGGTTTTGTAAACATTTTGAGTAGTTGTTGGGCAAGTATTGCCAGAAATATGAACCATTGGGAACAGCAACATATGATGAATGGGCCGCCAACAGCCATGTGTTTCTCCTCTCCTGCATTTCAAATAATATTTTCGACAAATAAAGTAAGTGTTTTTGGGGGAAAAAAACGAGAAAGAATGCGAGTGGAATAGGAAGCATAAAGTTGAGTGCTAGCTAGCTTTTGGCAGACATTTGTTTATTGGGGGAAAAACAGAGGAAAATTTGAGACGCCCTTTGCGCCACCCGACTGACTCAATTCTGCTCATTTTTGGTCGAGTTTTTCGAAAAAGTAGCCTATAGAACGGTAATTCACCGCTGTTGGACCTTCTTTGCAATGATTAGTACAGGAAAAAAGAGTTCAGAGGCTGAGAGTAGGAAAAAGTATTAGTGTATTATGACCCCCCAATAATAAAGCCACCCCCCAAAGTACTTGGTTTTCTCGGTACATTGACCATATAAGAAGTTTTTTTTTTCACAATTTAAAGGGATTAAGGGCTGTATAGGAAGGGGAAGGGACAGGTAAGGGGTCAATTTCTAAAGAGGGCCCACTCAGGTAAAGAGAAGATCTTGAGCATAGCTTTGTCAACTGGGCTCTACCGCATAAAGAAGCTCTGGCATGCATGCTCATGCATCCAGAGCCATTCTCAAGTTATTTTTCTCACAGGTAAAGCTGTGTGCGCATCTCAACTCCAAGCCCCCGTCACCCGCGTAAGAGCTACACAAGGGAAAAAAACATTAGAAAAACTTGTTGTAAAACAGCCGAGATAATCAAGTTCAAGCAATTTGACGGGATAAATGAGTAATTTGAGAGGGGATTTCAATTTGAGCCAATTTTTTTTGGGAACACAGGCTTAGTGCCAATATGTGGATAACCTTCTGACATATCCCTATAAACTGGGTTGGTTGCTAGCTGTGCAAACAAATTTCTTCAAACATTAGCTGTAGCTATGGAGGGAGTAGACAGATGCGTGCACTTATTAAGGCAGAGCCAAGTGTAGCACGGGCACAGCCATTTTTAATAGTAAAAGAGGCAAAAAAGGAAGACTGACCCTTAATTGAGGCACTCTCACTAAGAACAATCGGAAATGGAATCTGGAGTGCAAGTTTGTGCTCTAAAGACAGAGAAAGCAGCACACACACCCAACTATAAACAAGTCAGCCATTCGGCCATCAAAAAGGAACCGGAAAATAGTTGAGAGAAATCCTCGAAGCAAGGGAAAAAAGATGCGGCCAATTCTTCTTCTTCTCAATTGAAGTGGGGAGGGGGGGGGCTGGCAAGAGTGTAGGTGTTCTTCCCTCAGATCGATTGTTTCTACCAGCTTGTGCAAGAGAATAGCCACGCCCCTTGTCTGAGAGTCAACCCAACATAATTGATCATCGATTGAGTTCTCTCTTCCTTATGGACGGCTTGGGTAAACCAAATGAAGTATTGGACAAGGATAAGTGGTGGGCATATCCCAAACACCGAAATTTGGCTAAGGACATCATGAGACTCAACCAAAAATTTTATTTGGTCGTGCCAACATACTCAAAGGGAAATCGGAATGGGGAAAGCCTCGGTTAGCCTGTTACCCTGTTTCACCTAGATTTATTGGTTCATAACTAACAAATAATTTGCGACCTGGGGCGAGTTGGGCGAGGCGAGTTGGACTCGGCACGAGTTGGGTGTCGTCCGTTTTCTTGACCATCCAAAGTCATATAGATGGACTACTCATTGAGTAGTACTCAATCGTATTTTATTGGGATTAAGGGTCGTATAGGCAGGGGAAGGGACAAGTAAAGGACCAGCGAGCGGTGACTGTATTCTTCTCATCAACTTCGTCTGGCCATGACTACTGTGACACCAATACCAGAAACTTTAGTCGATTTTCACATCAGAATGGCAGGCGGAAAGTAATGTAGCCCTTTTGCCAGAGTGCTGTCTCCAGTGACTGAGCATGCGGCACATACTCTAACTTGACTACGTTAGGCTCTAGCTGACTACAGCAAGCGTCAGTTTTTGTCAGTATTTGCAGCCCGTATCGCTGATTAGACTACGCAATCTGTAGTGACTCCAATCAAATATATAGTTCAGTCACACGGAGCGCCTATTTTGTTAGGGTGGTGTAGTGGATCCTTAGCTGTGTACGCTTTAAGGCTAATTTCTCAAGTTCGAGTTCTCTCACGGAGAATGATGATAAATATCACATACTTAGAAAGTCATATAGATGGGCTACTCTACTGTATTTTATTGGGATTAAGGGCTGTATAGGGGAGGGGAAGGGACAAGTAATTTCATTATTTGGGGGCAAGGGTCGATATAATCCAGTAGAGTCCAAAGACTTTTATTAAATCCGTCACTGCTCACCTTTTTATAATCCAAAATTTTATCTATCCAACACAATTATAATTTCGTCTGCCAAATTTCTACTTAATTGCTCACAAACTAGTTTCTCAACGCCGAAACTAATTAAAAAAACAATACAAAAAGAGGAAAAGGAATAAAAACAAAAGATTTCACTTAAATGAGCACTTTCACTCAAAAACAAAAGAAAGGGATTAAAAAGAAGAGCTCTAGTGAAGAAATAAGAATAATCCTCTCTAACACAAACGCACACAACAATCCAAAAATAATAATCAAGAAAAATAAGAGGAAAAAGAGGAAAATAATTGAGCAGCCCTCATTCAATTGAGGCTTAGGTAGGCTGCTCTCTTTTGGCCGCACGTGCACTCATTGCTAGATAAAAAAAAGATTTCTCGCCACAAAATATCACTTGAGCAGAAAGAAATTTGAGAAAAGAACAAAAAGTTTGTTTTGAAAAGGTTTGTTGGCCTTTCGCAGGCAATATTAGCTCCAGACTTGAGTGCCAGACAAGACGCACTTGGAATGGATAAATGGTGGGTGAAATTCCATTCCATGGTCCCCCTTGAATTTGCAAAATAGATTGTAGAGGAAAAAGAAATTGTTTTTGGGCGTTCTACTTATCCATTGTGTTTCTAAAAAAGTTTTGGCTCTAGTGTAGTATACGCCCCCCCCCCCTTCTCCCAGTTTATTTGCTTTTGACCTATATTTTATTAGTAACTACTGGGCATGTTATATACTAAAACGTAGCTTATAATCTAGCCCACATTTTGATATGCAAAATGCCCAGAAGCCATTAATAAAATATAGGTCAAAAACACAATGCCACAAGCAAGTTCTTTTGAATTTAGAGGGGGAGCTTTTTATCGAGTGAGGCAAAAGTTCGTACGAAAATTTTAACCTTATTTTTAATGATGAAATGTACTCTTTTCCACAAAGTGTTTGGTACCATTAAATAGCCTTTTTTCTCTTCTTTCATTTCATATGTAATGCTTTTATCAGGATGGAGCTCCATCGCATCGGGTGGTCGAAACTCAGCAATGCATTCAACAGAACTTTCCGGACTTGATCAGTGTCGACACTCACTGGACTCGGCACGATGAAGAGTGGCCACCGAATTTCGCTGAAGGAAACCCGATGGACTACTTTGTTTAGCCAGAACTGGAGAAAAGAACGTGCTCAGAGCCTCACCGAACCATGGCTGATCTCAAAGAGTGGTTGCAACGAGAATGGAGACGTCTTCCACTGGATGTCGCGAAGCGAGTAAATAAGAAGAAAACAATTAGTAAAAATCTCTTTGTTCTGCAGTAACAATCTCTTTGTCCTATTTTTTCTGTTTATGAAACTTTGTTGAAATTCTCCCCCTAATCATTTTGTTTACCGTTTTTAATGTTTGTGATTGCTGCACATCTGGCCGACCAAAGGCAGCAAACTTTCCCCCCTATTGTCCCCCACTAAATCAGCGCCCCATGCTCCAAAGAAAAGGAGTCTGTAGCCTTTGTAGCCATAATCCCCTAAGGGGATTCCCCTTTGTAATACTTTGTTGAAAAAGTCTTTATGACTTTCCCCGCCCTCACCCAGGACCTATAAGTTTGGGTGAGTTTTGCCGGCTCCTCAGTTCACTTTTTTAGTTCAGTGAAACTCCTCAGCTCAGCTTAATTTGGTTCAGTTCAGCTCAGTTTACTTTATCTCACTTTTCCCCAGTCCAGTGTTTAGTCCAGCTGAGCTCGGTTTAGCTCAGTTCTTAGTTTTTATCCCAGTTCAGATCCCCAGTTCTGCTCAGTCCAGTTGAGCTCCCCAATCCAGTCCAGTTTTTAGTCCAGTTCTGTTGTGTTTTGTATTGAGGTTTTGGTTTTGGAATTGTTCAAAGCTCTTCCCCAGTTTCACACACTCTCTCTCACTATTTTCTAAGTTTAATTTCTCAGATTGTAATTTTGAATTATTTCGGATTTCCATAAAATAAAACTAACTATATCGCAAGGTTAAAGTTCCTTGGGAAAAAAACTAGTGTGGCGATCAGAGGGCCACACTGGATATGATAAAGAAAGCAATTGATAATTTTACAAAACGTCTCCGTTGTTGTATTGCGGCCGAAGGTGGTCATTTCGATCATTTGTTGAAACAAAGTTACCCACCGTTTAAAAGCCTTATGTCTGCTCTTTAAAATGGTGGTAAACACTTCGTGGGAAAGAGTAAATTTCTTCATTAAATTTAAATTCGTGCGAACTTTTGCCTCACCCGATAGTGTAGCCCTCGAAAAAATTTAGAAGTTTACTCTTATGACACAAAAACAGCGGATTAAAGATGTAAAGTGTTTGTGAGTAGACGAGAATTAATAAATATAGCTGGATAAGAAGATAATTAAGCTCTTGCTTGGAAATGTTGTCGATGTTTTAAATATACGCTAATTAGAGTGGGTACACTACTGACTTCACACTACTTTACTTGCTTCTGCAACCTTTTCCTGGGATGGAAGCCCGCAGCAATATAATTATTTTTAAGACAGTTGCCGAAATAACATGTTTAATTAAAAACATCATGCATGGCTCATTTATTTATAGTTACAGTCAACCCCTCAATTTGATGACCCCTTGGTTTTAACAATCCGAGAACCAAGGTATTGAATCTCAAGATGACGCGGAATCTCTAAGCCTTCAATCCTGGCTTCACTATGGAATTCCTTTTGACGAGGTTTGGTGGCCTATCAGTCAAGGCGTTTCCCTGTGGATCCAAAGGGATTGGGATCAAAAGTCCCCTCCATTTCCCATTTTTCATAAACTTAGAAAAAGCACAGCCTCGAAGCAAATAAAGGGAACAGCTGATTCATATTGCCGTCTCTTGCGCTCCCCGAGGAGGCGAAAGAGATTTTTGGAGTGGCGCGCATAGGAAACACGTTTAAAATGAATCAGGTAGCTCAAAACACTTTAGAAAATAAGTTTGAACTGGTCGTTGGCAGGTTATTATGCAACGCAAATTAGCCGTATTATTTGAACAGATTATTAGTCAATAAACAAATTTACACACACACACACTCTTCAAACTGGGTGTTTTATTATCAATTCTAGGACTGATAAAAAAAGGGAAAAAAGGACAGTAATTGGGTGCCTCTCTGTGCACAAGTGCAATCCCATTTGAGGCTCAGTTTTGCTGACTCAGTTGCAGGGAACAAGGCTGGTAGACAGCATAAGCTATACACGAGTCATCAGTTTTTCCTAACACATATAGAAATGATACAGGTTTTGGCTTCTATACGCCCATGTATTAAGAATAATGTCACGTTTTTTTGATAAAAATTTTTAAAAAACTGTCGAAAATGGCCACTGATCGCATCTCCACCCCAAGCCTCCTCCAGGGGCGTAGCAGGCTTGGAGGGTTAGAGATAAAATTATTATCGGCTGAGGCAAAAGTTTGTACGAAAATGTTAACCTTATTTTTAATGATGAAATGTACTCTTTCCCACAAAGTGTTTGGTACCATTGAATAGCCCTTGTTCTCTTTTTTCATTTCGAATATAATGCTTTTTTGATATTCATTGCTTTTATTTTTTAGAATGAGCGATTTAAGACCTGCTATTGTCAAGCTTCATCGTGAAGAAAAACGTCAATGCGAGATTGTTCGGATTTTCGGTGTTCATGAAGCAACGGTTCGAAAGACGATCAAACGATTCGAGGAGACAACGAGCAATTCGGATTGAACCAGAAGCGGAAGACCGGCAACCGCTAACAATCGAGAAAACCGAAGAAAAAGTCCTCTCTTCTTTGTGCCGGAAGGAACCGAAGTTGATAGACAGGATTATCGGGAAATGCTTCGTACAAAAGTGTTGCCGTGGTCTCGTCGTCATTTTCGTCGTCAATGAACCTTTTATCAGGATGAAGCTCCATCGTACGAATTTAAATTTAAACCTTATTTTTAATGATGAAATGTACTCTTTCCCACAAAGTGTTTGGTACCATTGAATAGCCCTGTTTCTCTTCTTTCATTTCATATATAACGCTTTTATCAGGATGGAGCTCCATCGCATCGGGCGGTCGAAACTCAGCAATGCATTCAACAGAACTTTCCGGACTCGATCAGCGCCGACAATCATTGGACTCGGCACGATGAAGAGTGGCCACCGAATTTCGCTAAAGGAAACCCGATGGACTACTTTGTTTAGCCAGAACTGGAGAAAAGAACGTGCTCAGAGCCTCACCGAACCATGGCTGATCTCAAAGAGTGGTTGCAACGAGAATGGAGACGTCTTCCACTGGATATGATAAAGAAAGCAATTGATAATTTTCCAAAACGTCTCCGTTGTTGTATCGCGGCCGAAGGTGGCCATTTTGATCATTTGTTGAAACAAAGTTACGCACCGTTTAAAAGCCTTATGTCTGCTCTTTAAAATGGTAAACACTTTGTGGAAAAGAGTACATTTCATCATTAAAAATAAAGCTTAAATTCAAATTCGTACAAACTTTTGCCTCACCCGATAGAATTTTATTACAGGAAATACGGTAGATGACATTTTTCGAAAAAATTGCGGTAATTTTTCTAATTAAAAAATAAAGTAGAAAGAAAAAAGAATATAAAAAAATTATTTACTCATCCAGAAATACGTCAAGATGGGCTAGAGCCTTCTCTAGAAACTGGGTGCAAATATGTTGAGTGGAAATTAAAAAAAACGAAAAAGCATTCAACTAAAAATAATTAGTTCCAAATATGAGACAACAGGCACTAAAAGGTTAGCCAAAAAACCAGTTAATTTGTCTCAAACCAAAAATGGTACAAGTGGGCCAAAAAAATAGCTGTTGCAAAAAAAGAGGGCATTTCACTAATGGCCACTTACAGGAGGTTAAATGAGCATCTGCTCTACAACCTCCAGTCATTGCCTTTTGAATTAACAGCAGCAGCAGTCTAAATGCTGCTAGGAGTGTAGTAGAGGAAAGAAGGAGCGACTATACGAAGAATGGAGGTGCAAACAAGTGAAGCTCCTAGTCCCTGTCGACGGCTGACAAACCATTTACACTTTGCCTGGTAAAAATAGGAACTGGGGGCAAACCGGATGGATTGAAACGACTTTTTTTCAGGCACACTTTTAATCACCTCTACAAAAGAGAGCAAACAAAAGTGGAGGTGTATTCCAGTTGGACCAAAATGTCTAGATAAATAGGTAGACAAATGAACCAAAAAATCTTCTGTTGATTTATTAATCCTCAATTGTTTGTCAAAAAGCAGAATACCACCAACTTTGTGACTCTAAATTGATGCTGTTTGTCATAGAAAAGTTTTACACTGCATTTAGACACTAAAAGTTTTCAATATACCCTTTTGCTCCATCCTCCCTCTATAGCCCCCTGCCACAGAAAAATGATGAAAAAAAATACTTCTTAAATGGTCAATGTACCCAAAGAATGATTATCATTCTCCGTGAGAGGATTCGAACTCGAGAAATTACTCTAATAGCGTACACAGATAATGATCCGCTACACCATCCTCACACGTGGAAAGCTCAAGCTGACTGAACTATATATTTAATTGGAGTCACTACAGGGTGCGTAGTCTAATAGCTTATCAACGATAAGGGCTGCAAATACTAACAAAAACTGACGCTTGCTGTAGTTACCTAGAGCCTAGCATAGTCAAGTTAGAGTATGTGCCGCTTCATGCTCAGTCACTGGAGACAGCACTCTGGCAAAGGGCTACATCACTTTCCGCCTGGCATTTTGCCTTTTCGATCATTTGTTGAAATAAAGTTATACACCGTTGAAAAGCTTTTTGTCTGCTCTTTAAAATGGTACCAAACACTTTGTGGGAAAGACTACATTTCATCATTAAAAATAAGGTTTAAATTTAAATTCGTACGAGCTTTTGCCTCACCCGATATTTTACCGCAAAAACATTCAATTTTAATTCTATTTATAAAACATAGGTGGATTGTCCAAACAAATATGGACTTTTTTTAACAAACCATATGAAAAAACTTTCAAAAACATTGTTCTACATGCGAACAGTTGGTTGGCTAACAAAATTGTTTATTAATCGGCTTAATTAGCTTAACTTCATTGGCCTTGATGAATCAGAAGACAGCCGGCCAACAACACCTGCAACAGCTCGATCTTCGAGAAGAACAAGCGAGTAATTAATTGCCCAAAATATCTGTTTGTGTTCATCAAAGTCTCTTTCCTCCTAGTATTCTGTCCATCTCTTTTTTATTGGTTATTTCCGCTTTTGCATTCCCATTAAATAGCGTTGTTAAGAGAGCAATCTTTCACACTACTGATCACTGGCCGCGTTTTATTTTTAAGTGTATTTATATTGAAAGTTGATGGGAAATTGCTGATGTCTTTGCTTGCATAGTGGTAAAATGTTATGGAGACTATAAGCGGAACTGCCGAGTTCGATTCCACCTGTGTCTTTGTCTACTTTTTGTCCAGATAACTACTTTATTTTATTTTTTATCATATTACTTGTAAATATAGCTAGCTTCTGTTATGCCCGCCTGCGGAGGGCTCCGGCTTGCCGCCACGCTGCTTGATGCAACGCATCAAGCTAAATGACATGGTGCTCCTATCTTAGCTCTCTGCTCTCATTGATCCAAACGCATAAGCGCTCTTATAGTTTCTCATGTGCTTATGAAAATATTTGGACTGTTGCCCTTTGTCTCTCACCAACAACAAATACAACTCATGAAGATAATCTTCACATAGCCAGGACAATTTGATGATCCCAAAATTTTTTACAAAAATGTATTGGGAGGTTATACAGTCAAACATAGATAAGCCGACACCCCTAAATTCAAAAAAAATGTGTTTGTGGCATTGTGTTTTTGACCTATGCTCTGCTAGTGTCTTCTGGGCATCTTGTATATCAAAATTTAGCTTAGATTCTAGGCTACGTTTTGGTATATAATATGCCCAGAAGACACCAGCAAAACATAGGTCAAAAACACAATGCCACAAACACATTTTTTTGAACTTAGGGGTGTCGGCTTATCCAGGTTTGACTGTAATACAGTAGTACCAAAAATTTATTACAATGGAATCACGTCTGCTGATTCCTTATTTTGTGGTTCATTTTTTTCTCCTACCACTTTTCTCTTTCCCCACCAATGATTTTTTTTGGACTGGAATCACATATCTGTAGAATAAAACGGTGTGTGTGCTTTTTTGGGGGCGGATATGAGAAACTGGCAGCAACACTAACTTTTATCTTTTGTCGGCATTTTTTTATAAACGCCCCCCCCCCCATTCAAATTCGTGTATATTGCATTGTGTTTTTCACCAACTTTTTCTAGACAATTCTTAGACAGGTTACCACTTAAATTGTAGCTTGTTGTCTTAGCCACAATTTGGGTGGTAACTTGCCGGAGAGTGGTCTGGAAAAAGTAGGTCAAAAACACAATGCCAAAAACACGGCTTTAATTTAGGAGAGTGCGGCTATATTGGAGAGAATACGCTATACAGTCAAACCTCAGAAGCCATGGGGACCAGCCAAAATGTTTGGCTGGTCAAAAATGCCAAAATGTTGTTTAGCCAAAATGAAAAGCTTTTTGTCTGCTCTTTAAAATGGTACCAAACACTTTGTGGGAAAGACTACATTTCATCATTAAAAATAAGGTTTAAATTTAAATTCATACGAGATTTTGCCTCACTCGATATTTTACCTCAAAACAGGGGTATTATATTGGGGGTCCGTTATATCGAGGTTTGACTGTACAAAGTTCTCAAGGAATAAACAGATTAAGAGCCTTTTTTTGCCATAGTCCAGCGAAAAAAAAATAAAAAGACAAAAAAGGCGAATTCCAAAAATGGGTGGAGAAAAACCTAGCCTTAATGACAAACGAGTGAGCCAAAACGACTCGCTCTACCGTTTTTTAGGGTATTAAAATGGCTTAGTGGCGGATAAAACAAGTCTTCGACGGCAGTCACATGTTTGGAGGGAGGGTATAATCCGGTAGAGTGCAATTTTTTTTAAATTTTATTGCTGTGTCAGAGAAATAACAAAGACTTCACAATCCAAAAGATATCCCTTTTTATGATTCACTTTTTTAACAATCGGATGTCATTAGTGCAGGCACAGAAGGTATTTATTCATTTTCCCAATCTATTATTTCCAACAACCACTGCTTTTTTTTCCTTTCTTCATAAAAACAATATTTGTTCCACAAAAAAAAGCATATCGTATTCTCTCTAATAGAACCACATCCCCTAATTCAAAATCTTTTTTTTTTGGCATTGTGTTTTTGGCCTACTTTTTGCAAACAAGTCTTAGGCAAGTTACCACCCAATTTATAGCTAAAACAATAAGCTACAATTTGAGTGGTAACTTGCTTGGGAGTTGTCTCCAAAAAGTAGGTTGAAAACACAATGCCAAAAACACGATTTTGAATTAGGGGGGGGGGTGTGGTTCTGTTAGAGAGAGTACGGTAAATTTCTATGGATTTAGCACCAACAACAAGACCTATGACAAGCCCAGTCCTTTTAAGTGTTCTCGGCTGCATCCTGTTCATCCAACTGGCCAATGGTTGCGACATTAGGGTGCATGTCAAGTCCAACACCAACACCCCTTTCAAGGCCCAGGTCGTAGCACCCAATGGTCAGAAGAGTGAAATGTATAAAGCATCTTTTAATTTTGTTTATATTTGCAAAAAATATCAGGTGGAATTTCACAAAAGAACGCCAACGAGAGACCTACCAAAACAAACAAGCAGAATGTGGCATCAAGAAGTGGGAAGTGATTGTCTTTGACAGCAGTGGAACTCAAAAGGCCGTTGAGAAGGTAGATTACAGGATAAATAAGCACAGAATATACAGAAAAAAAACCGGGCCTCGGTTCCAAATACCCGAAAACGGGTACTCGAACCGATGACCCCAGCATCAGTGCTTGGTTGAATGGAACTGAAACGCAAATGAAATGAAATTTTATTTAGGAGTCTACCCTATTTGCTGTGATAAGCGCCTCGGGGCGTTTATCTTTCGATCAACCTCTAGAGGGGGCGCTTATAAGAGGGGGCATTTATTAGAGGGGGCATATATTAGAGGAGGGCACTTAATACAGGAAATAGGGCATTACATTCACGCTTTTAAGTGAAATATTCCAGATGAAGTGGATTTTAAATGGGAAATTTCATTTAAAGGAGATACGAAGTAAAATCACTTGAATGGAATGCACTTCATTTAACCAAACACTGATTTGCATATCTTACAGGTGTCTCTGAATGGCATTGGTCGAGTGCTGTACGAGGTTGGAGATGACATGAAACCAGTACAGACTGAACGACAAGGAGCTATCTGCAATGGAATGTGCGCACCGTTGGGCACCGTCTCGCCACCCTCGTCGCGACCATCTTCCCCAGTCATCCCGGGGAGCAACTCCACTAAATAAATATGAAAAGAATATAGGTGAAGAAGGCAATGAAAAGGTCCTAGAAGTTGGTTATTTGGAGCACTTACAATTTATACCCCCAGCACTCAACTATACTTAGCTGAAATTTTTAATAAAGAATTTTTGTACACGACCCAACTAGGAATCGAAATCTTGTAAAGAGGGGACACGTCGAAACTCAACCACTCGGCCACGAGGACTCAGCAGCATGAACGGTGTATAAATATTTATTGAAGTTATTGAACATTATATTAAGTGTCGGGAGTGCATACCATATTTAACGGTACATCAACAGTATCTTAAGTGCTGGGGGTATAGTGTAATTTAGCCTATCCTATTATAAACCCTTTATTTGAGCAAACCCATTAACAAATTGTCATAACATGAAATTTTCTGTGATTGATGCTGAAATAAATTAAAATTGCTCCTTTACATGTACTTTTTTGCTTGTTCGGTGATCACTGATCACTTCCGAAACAAAAAATATTCTAACAAATTCTTCTTCGGCTGCCAATTGAACACTTCTTTGCGACTACTCGATAATTTACCGGTGTAGGCGTCCATAGTGTCGGGAATAAAGGCTGAGCCCTCTACTATCTAAAACATCAGCAGTGACAAAGTACTTCAAGTGCTATGGTTCAAAAAATCACTTTAGAATTGCCAAACACGTTCTTAAATCGGGCTGAAAGTAGGTGGTTTCGCCGTTTAGCAGTTAATTCTTTGATTGTAAGCTGAAAAAGACTTTCGTGAGTGAAAATTATACAGTCGACGCTCGATTTAACGGACGCCCAAAGATTCGTTCCACAGCTGAGTCCGACAATTTTTTTACCCCAAATTTTGACATCTTTTGCCAATTTTGATATTGACGTCTCTAAGGCAAAAAATCGTACGGATTGTGAATTTGCCAGTGGTTTTTACACAACTCAACATTCATCCTTAAAAAATCCAACTCTCGATTTAAGGGACTCATTTTTCTGAAAAGGCGTTAAAAAAGTCCGTTAAATCGAGAGTTGCATTTTTTAAGGGTGAATGTTGAGTTGTGTAAAAACGACTGGCAAATTCACAATCCGTACGATTTTTTGCCTTAGAGAAGTCAACATCAAAATTGGCAAAAGATGTCAAAAATTGAGGTAAAGAGCGATCGGACCCAGCTGTGGAATGAACCTTTTCGGCGTCCGCTAAATCGAGCGTCGACTGTGCGTCAGACTTTGGCGGTGGAACCAAAGGTATAGCTTACCTCATTAGCATCATTCAACTGTGATGAAATTTGCATTTTGTAAAAAGTTGGGTAACGAGCACGGATTTCTTTCGCCTATAAAGCAGCGTAATAAAAGCCTTCAAATTAATTTTTCTACAAAAACCTGTCCATCTAGAGCAACAAAACTCAGGCTTATAGTCAAAAAGAGCAGAAAGCAATTTGAAGAAAGAACTCCCATATATGTATTAGATTGATAAGGAATCTAGAGCGGCATTTTAACACTACACACTCAATTCAAACAATTTCCATGCAAACAAATTTAGTGTTATAAGTGTTCAGGTAAAAACCCATTTTCCGTCCCCCTCTTATGCGGAACTATTATGTTATTATTACCGAGTACAGCCGGTGCTTTGCCAACACCTATTCCAAAGCAACAATTATGCAAGAGACGGCATGCAGTGAGAGGCGGAGGTAAAAAACAATTTCAAAAGGCTTTATAAAGGCTAGCAACGAAGAGAACAAACAAAAAAATTCTATTTTACGCATTCATTCAACACAAGCAAAGTTTTACAACAACAATTAACAGAAATTTGGATATTCAAGAATGTTGTCGCTTTCTTCGCTTATTCTTTGTTAAGAGGAATTCTGATGGAACTTCATCACCGCAGTGCTTCAATAAATCACCCGAAGACATCGTGTACTCGCTCTGAATATAAAATTCTGGAATTAAGAAAAAAGAAACCCAGTAAAATGAGCAGCACGAGAACTTCTATAACTGTTAACAGTCATGCCTTTTTGGTAACACTCTTAATTATGTTTGCCATGATGTAAATCCAATGCTAATGTAAATGCGAAAATCACGATTTTGGCTTGGCCGTCTGAGGTTTTAATCCAATCTCAATTGGCAGAAGTATACTTTACCTTTTTCCACAAATCAAATAGATACTTTAAAGTGGATTGCATCACAGGACCCTTCTTCACACCAGCTTGCATGAGCTCAATGCCTGAGATAGGGAAACGTGGAACTTCCCAATTGCGTATCTCGCCCAGGCAACCCCTTGAATCAACATATTTGAGCAGCTGGATAACATTCTCACGTGCAGCCTCCTTTATAATATCTAAATTAAAAGAGTCAGTGCCAAACCACCTTGTAAAACCAGTAACAAGCTGAAAAACTACCACTTCCTGAAGTGAAAACCTGGTCAAGCAGTAGATCTTTGAAGAACTTTACATCATCTTTATGAACCAATGCTTCCTTACGATTGCGCACAATAAATTCACAGAGCTCGCGTTCTGGATTGGAGCACTTGGTTCTCTTTTGAAAGAATTCTGCTTCTTCGATATCATTGAATAGAGCTGAGAGAGAGGTGCTGGGTTCTACATCTACCTTATCTTCCTCCGATTCTATATTCGACTGGACCACTCGCTTAAATTCTTGAACATTTGGTGATTTGCTGAGTGCCAGATAAGTTTGAAGACCACATGTGCTAATCATTGTCTCGATGACTGGACCTGCAAATCGACCAACTAGAATTTTCTTCAGTTCCATCCAGACTCTTTCGCCGCTCATTCTCTAAATAAACGAAGATAATAAAGATTACTGATATTTAGAGAGCTGAAAGCCTACCTCCAAGCCACTTTTCCATGTTGTAATTGCATCTATGGTTTCTTGCTCGTGCTCATAGGGGTACTTAGCGATTCGACCATAGAAGCGAAAATAGCGCAGTATCCTCAGATAGTCTTCCTGAATTCTCTGTATAGCACTGCCAACGAAAGCTACTCGACGCTTCTTCACATCATCGATCCCACCAGTGTAGTCGTAAACTGTCCCGTCAAGACCTGAAAATAAGGGGTTTAGACTCTATCACAAAAGTGTGGCCAAAGCTACTGAAGCGCATTAAACAAGAAGGTGTTTAGGGTCGAGCAAGTCATTGGGGGGAGGGAGTATAATACAATAGTACCCAGATTTAAAAAATGTTAGAAGAACATCAAACATTTTCATACCTAAGAACATGGAGTTAATGGTAAGATCGCGTCGATAAGCGTCCTGTTTCCAATCGGTGGTGTATTGCACTTCAGCTCGACGACCATCACACACCTTGTCAATCCTGAAACAGGTTTTTAAAAACAACAAAAATTACTTTAAAGGTCGGAAAAAAAACCTGAGCGTTGTAATTTCAAAGTTCTCTTTATCATTTATTCTGCAAGTAATTGTGCCATGTTCTTCTCCTTTTTTGTGCAGCATTCTGATTTGCTCCCTGTCCAAAATCTCCTTGACTTGTGTAGGCGTAGCAGCTAAAAATAAAAAATCACGGTCAATCATGTCAACAATATTAATGCAAAAAGCCAGACCAGAAGCGAAGTCAACATCAACTGGTTTCATGCCCATCAGAAGGTCTCGCACGGCTCCACCTGCCATTCTAAAAAAAATATGAGTAAAGTTCTCAAGTGACTATCTTCTAACCGAAGAAAAAATAAAAGAGCAAAGCCCACCTGAGTTCATGCCCATTACGAAGAAAAATTTCAGCCAGTTGATCCAGCTCATTTGTAAAAAGCGCTCTGAATTCCGGTGTGTCCAACTTCATAGTCGCTTTGAGTCGGTTATCCAAATTGCTTGTAGAGCACAATGATCTAGCGGCCGAAACGAAGATAGGAGCTATGTTCCTTCTTATTAATAGCATGCAGCTAAAAGCTTCAGTTGTACCTATAACACTTGCTCTCACGACATTGAAATTTTATTCAAATAGTCTTATTCAATATCTCTAAATGACTTTGGAGCTATACAAGGGGCAATTGCCGGAGTCCATACTACCCAAAATCATATTTTTTGGGTGTTTTAGCACTTTTAACATACAGAAAACATGCTTTTAGGGTCACGGCCGGCCATTTTTTGACCAAAAATCGACTTCTCGCCTTGGCCCTCAGTGTCCAAACGGTTGCGGATAAATTTCGGGTCGCCAAAATCGGGTCGAACAAATTCGTATTTTTTGAGACAGTTTCATCGCATTTTGTCGGACACGGACATGATTTCGTCGTGCTATTTTTTTTTTGGCCGTGAACAGTTGAATATGTTTTTCAAAAAAATCGTAAGGATTCTGAATTTGCCAGTCATTCTTCAAAAAGCCAGCATCAGCATCAAAATTGGCAAAAGATGTCAAAAATTGAGGTAAAAGTAATGGTCGGATCCAGCTGTGGATCCAACTCTTTGGGGTGACGTGTTATCGAAGTTGGACTGTACTCATCTACAGTACTCATTTTTAAAAAGATTTCTTTATTCTGAGGCATCCCAGTAGGCAAAAAGACCTCAGGAATCTGAATATGAAAACAGAATTTCAATAAGAAGCTTGGTTTCTGAGATATGATCAAAACTATGAGAAAAAAGGATAAAAAATAAGTTCGCGGCTGGCTATGATCATATCTCAACAAGCAAGCCGCTCCTTAAAATTATGTTTTCAGATTTGGATTCCTGAGGTTAGCCTCTTTTGTGGTGCTTCAAAAATATTTGCACACTACAAAAGAGTATATTAATAGACGAAAGAGAAGTGTTCCGCGCGCATTTAAATTTGGGCAAACTGCAGTGTCTGCAACGAAAAGCATTACAGTCGAACCTCGTTAAACTGGCACCCCTAATTCAAAAAAATGTGTTTGTGGCATTGTGTTTTTGACCTATGTTTTGCTGGTGTCTTCTGGGCATGTTATATACCAAAATTTAGCTTAGATTCTAGGCTACGTTTTGGTATATAATATGCCCAGAAGACACCAGCAAAACATAGGTCAAAAACACAATGCCACAAACACATTTTTTTGAATTAGGGGTGCCAGTTTAACGAGGTTCGACTGTATTCTTTAAGCAAGAACAGGTGACTGTTCAAGACCAATAATTAATCAAATTTTCAGCTAAACAAAGAGCAATAGGAAGTGTGTCGCTTTTTGTGGCTTGCTGTGTTGAGAACCGAAATAAAGACGGAAACAGAAATTATTTACTAACTTAAACAAAGATTTGTTGCACTTGAACGCACAATTAATCCAAACAAATGTATTTACAACAGCAAAAAGAAATAAGAGTAGTAGTATAATGGTTGCATAAATGCTTACAAATAACAAAAAGCACCAATGTAGACGGGAGCATTTAGGAATAATACTTGACAACAAGTCAAAGTGGACAAGTGGGATGGACTAAATTTGTTGTTGGACGACGACCACATAAAATATGAATCCAAACAAAAATTTTAATAGAAAAATAAGGACCCTATTAAAGAATCGGGCCCATTTTTTGCCTTGGTCCCCCCTGTAGTTTTTCTTCTTTAATAGATCTTCTTAAACCTTCTTTAAAATTTTCAGAAGCTCTTTTTTTTTAACCAAAACTGGACTTTTGTTTTGCTCCCCCAAGGTAAACAACTTTATATATGAAATTTTACCATGTTTTGGTTACTGGAGCTGAGCAAAAAGAGTCTTTAGATGCATTTATGGTCAAGAGTCTTACTCGGATTAATCTCGCAGGCATGTGTGTGTGTGCGCATCTCTAACCCTTCAAGCCTACTACGCCTCCAGAAAAGCCTAAACCTAAGCATGAGCCAATGCCTAAACCTTACCTAAGTTTAGTAGTTCACGGCTAACCTACGCAGCCTCCGGGGGCGTAGGAGGCTTGGGATTGAGATGGGC
>BBSZ01014212.1:4353-14618 GCA_000981365.1 Subanguina moxae
GGTCGCCTGAACAATATAAGTGCCGACATACCGACCTTGAACTATCAAGAAGTTTGTTTTTTTATTAATCCATATTTTTTTATATATTATGATTTTGTTAAAGAAATTTTGTTAAAGAAAAAGAATTTGGTTCTCGCTGAAGCTACCCGCTTAACTCCTCAAGAATCTGTCGCAATAACGCCAAAAAAGCGAAAATCAGCATTTGCAGTCAAGCTCTGTTGAGAATGAAATTAATGCTTACATTTTATTACCTTCGACAGAAGAAGATCCGCTAATTTTTTAGATGAAACATGACAAGGTTAGCAAATAAATTTTAATCTCAAGACTGTTACTTATTTATTCAGCATTTCGTCTGTTTTTTTTTCTTCTCTTGCTCGTTTGTTTCTTGCAACTCATGCATCTAGTTCTCCTAGCGAGAGGGCATTCAAAGAGCTGAGATGCGTGCTGGTGGACTTCACAACAAATAGGATGAGTTTGGAAAGAATTACTGCCCTATTGCACTTGAGAAGCATCTTTCTGAAAGATTTTTATTGACTAACTGTTTTTGGTGTTAGAAATTCCAACATAGAATGTGGCAATGAAAATAAAATTATAATGTCTGAAAGAATTTGCATCGTCTCCGTGAGAGATAATGAAGTTTCGAACAGTAAAATAGGTTTTTCTAAAAACGTGTAAAATTTGGGCTGATACGGTTGCAATTTTAAGGCGTTCAATAAGCAGAAACACTTTTTAGAAAGCAAAATAAGTTGTTAAAAAGTTGTTTATGGCTCAATTAATTATTTGGGTGGTTAAGGCAAAGTAAAAGGGTTGCGAATCACCAAAAATTAAACACTGATAAAATACCGATAAAAGCGATACAAGCGGAGGTGGCGCCGTTGTCCAACACATTGATGCAGAATATGGAATTATAAATTTTTAACGATTGGTTTAATGCATATTTGTATTAAATTGTCTATTCTAGGACTTTCTCTCATACCAAGCTGAGAAGACTGCGCCACTAGCATGTGATGCGCTCAATTTTTGGCAGAAGATCGTGGTGCGCTATCCTATTCTTGCCGAGGCTGCTACTCATTACTTGGCCGTCGCGAGTAAAAAGCATTTTTTAGTTATTCCAGAGACGTATACCAAGAGTCACTTAGTGCCGAGCAGCTCATCTTTTTTAACCTTTGCAATTGTCAATTTCTCTTATTGATGCTGTTTGTCTGACGTTGTTTGGTGTTTATGCTGTTGTATTGTTAGATCTTTATCAATAAAGTCGTCGGAAAGCTTGGTATTACTAGATACTTTCTCGCAAAATTTTTTTACCCGGAAACCCGTCGGTTTTTAAGGTAGGGTTTGCCCCAAACCCGGTGCCCACGCGCTCAAATGACGTGTCATATCACTGGTGGGCATAATGGCCCTTTTAATGAAAAAATATTTTGATTCTTTAAAAAGCCCACGAAGGAGGTCGGACCTGTTGATTATGATTATAAAAAATTGTTCGAATGTTTGATACAACCTAATATATTTGGACACAAATCAGTCAACAAAATTTAGGCACAATCGAGAAGGGCATGAGAACAATGTTGTCGACAGTATCACGAACAGCAGGAGTAGACACTCCAAAGCTGTCTACAGCGACTACCATGAAAGCCCAAAACTTGATGTTGGCGACTGCAGACGAAGAGGTTGGTGACCCAGGTAGCAGGAAGAAGAGTCAACAGCGGGAAGACAAAGGGGCGTTGTGGAAGAAGATGAGCTATAGAAAGAACAGCAAGCAGCACAAGGAGGGAAATGAAGGGGTGGACATTAGTGGCACTAACGAAATGACAAGGAGGAAAAAAGAAGAGGGTACCTTCGAACAGGTGTCTGACACTTGCTTATCAGTCAATTAATAAACAGGGTGTTTCTTTTAACTCCACCCATTTTTTGCACAATGACTTTAAAAGGGTCACTTAGGTATTTAAAAAAGGCATGGTTGACACCCTCTATAGTTAGCTGTTAAAATATTGGGTCGGTGCATAATTATCCGCGGTTTTTTTTTACCAAAAAATGTGTTTGTGGCATTCTGTTTTTGACCTATGTTCTGATGGTGTCTACTGGGCATCTTATATACCAAAATGTAGCCTATATTCTAAGCTACATTTTGATATATAAGATGCCAAAAAACAACACCAGCAGAACATAGGTCAAAAGCACAACGCCACAAACACATTTTTTGGTAAAAAACCGCTGATAATTATTGGCTTGGGGAATAGTTAACTAAGAATGGTTAAGTATGAGAATGGTTAACTATGAGAGTGGTTAACTATAAGAATGATTAACCTTCAAAATAGTTAATTGAAAGAAATGCTTACTAAAAATAAGATTCTCACAACAAATAATGAACCTCATAGTTAATTAATTACCAGAATAAGTAGTTAGCGCATGTCCTCCCCCTTAAATTTAAAAAAATGTGTTTGTGACATTTTTTTGTGACCTATATTGTGTTCGCATACCGTATTTACTCTATTAAGCGGGCATGCCCGCTTATTTTTCGACCCTTTGCTAGGGGCCCAATTATTAGAGGGTGCGCGCTCATTAGAAGGTGCCCGCTTAATTTTCGACCTTTTCTCGTATCATAATTCAAAAATTTTAGGAAACATAATAAGATCGATTTCAAACGACCCAGGAAGAGCTGTAAATTCATCAGCTAGGATGCCCGCTTATTAGAGAGTGCCCGCTTAATAGAGTAAATACGGTATTCTAGATATGTTATAAACCAAAATGTAGCTAAGATTATAAGCTAAGTTTTGGTATATAAGATGCCAGCAGTCACCAACAAAATATAGCTCAAAAAAGGAAGTACTTTTGAAAATGTTTAGCCGTTTTTCAATTTCAGTTGCTCCGAAGCAGAGGTGTCCAAGCAGTGCAATTGAGCAATGCAACACAACTCTAATTCCCCAAATCCTATTCTTCTGCAGTGCCGTCAACGAGAAAATGCTCAAACGCAATGCCACCTAAGCCGCACCAATCAAGCCTTCTATTTCTCTCATAATTCTAGTAGCAATAAAAACTTTACCTCTTTTTCCACTGAAAATAGATTGACCCACACTTCTCCCTCTTATTGCCAGTCTCCTATCCTACCAATTGATGATGACCAACTAACTCATCTAAGTGTTCGGGAGCTGAACCAACGGCTTCTGGTAAGGCTTGGCAAAAAAGTCTAAATTATTTACCATACAACATCTTAGGGTCATGACAACGCGACAGTCTCCGCACTAAAACAGAAACGGCGCACTCTGAAGAACCGTAGATATGCTCTTAATTGTCGAGCCAGGTAAACAGGTTGTTTGTTTTTCTGTTGTGGATAAGTTTGTGGATAAGACCCGATTGGTCGAAGTGTTGGTTAATCATGGAGCAACTGCAGGTTGTATGGGAACTTATGAAAAGAATTATGGTGGAGGAGGCTAAAATTCTTGTAGTGTCAGCATAAAACTAACACGCGTCAGTGTGGATTTCCGTGATCGTTGAGCTCCGTGCAAGTTGGTTTCTTCAGTTCAAGTTTTTGAAGAAGCAGCCTTTGAATGTGGCGTTCAGGACGTTCAGACGATTGCGTGTGACAGCAACTCCTCTTCCAACCGTGAGTCTGACGAATTGCATCCTGCGGCTCAGCAGCACGCTTCCAATCAAACTACGCAACGAGTACTAGAATCAGCTTGACTAAAAGAAGCTCGACCAAATTTTTTTCCAAAATTTATTGGGGGGAGGCTTTGACTTGATCAAAAAATGGCGTTTGTACGCTAGAAATCACAATTATCTATTCATTTGCAGACGACAACATACAACAGCCCAACTGCAGGCCGAAAACCAAGCACTGCGAGCAAACCTCCGGGAAATGGGTAAGAAGTTGGACCAACTGGAGTCACAGCTCCTTCACTACCAAGAGAACGGGAAGTTGGCAGAACTCACCCAAAATGTCATGCAAAAGAAGATGGGGAATAAAAGAGCTCTTGCCAAGATCGGTTCTCTAGGTGTTACTTCAATGGGAGAGCAGTCCAATTACTTGGATCTGGATGATGTGCATTCAAATCGTCAATTGCCTCCTTCTAGAGCAACAGCATTCTTGGAGCACCCATCTGGAGAGCTAGATAAAGCTAAGCCATACTGCTTCAACCAGCTAAAAACAAGTCCAACTAACTATGGCCATAACCAACAACTCCAGTTGCACACCAACAACCATCTCACTTCGTCTGGATTCGCCCAACCAATTGTTGACGACTTGCCCACTCCTCCTCCACCCTTCCAAAGTCCAAGTTCACTTGATCAATCTCAATACAATCAAAATTGGAAAAGACATTTCTCGCCTCAATCAGCCCCAACTGCACCAGAAGTATCCTCTGCGTCTGCCTATGAACACTTTAGTTTGTATTATAGCAATTCTTTCTTTGGCTAATGAACTACCTCTTTCCTTCTGTGGAAAGTTTTAAAGAGATTGTATCTTTTCTTACTCTTACGGGCTTGTAAATATTTTCCCCAGTGGTTGCGCAATCCAATTCATTCTAGTCAATAACAGATATGATATCCTTAGTCTCTTTTATTTCGTCTGTTAAAATACCAACTTGGTATTATTGTATTATAACCCCCCACCAACCGTTTATACCTCCCAAGTACTTGGGTTTTCTAAGTACATTGACCATTGAAAAACCATTTTTTCACCATTTTTTAAGGAATGAAGGATTGTATAGGGAGGGGAAGGGACAAGTAAGGGGCCACTTTGTAAAAAGGGCCCAGTCAGGAAAAAAGAAGATCTTGAACGTTGCTTTGTCAACTGTCAAAAGCTCTGGTATGCATGCTATTTTCATACATACAGAGCTGCTTCTCGAGTGATTTATGTCTCAGGTATGGGTGTGTGCGCATCTCAACTCCAAGCCCCCGAACCCCCGGTAAGGGGGCTTGAGAGTTAGAGATGCGCGCACAGGCTTGCTTGTGAGATAAATCCGAGCAAGATTCTGGAGAAATAAATGAATTTAGAGGCACTTTTTGCCATAGTTCAATGAGAAAAATACGGTAAAAGGGGAAAAAGAAGGCGAAAATTTTGCACAAATGGGTTGCAGAAAAAAACTGCCTTAACCGCAAAGAACCGGCCCAAAAGGACTCATTTTACCGTTTTTAGGGCATTAAAATAGGTTAGGGGGGATGATACGCGTATATTGTGCAGTTACATTTTGGGGCAGGTAATTTTTTTTTGAGAGGGTATAACCCAGTAGAGTCACCGACTTTTTGCGTTACATCCTTTTCTTTGCTCACTGTTTTTTATTAAAGGCACAAACAAAGCACAGAGAGACAACAATATCAGCAAAGGAGGTGACCGGTACTAACCGGTACCAACTTTTACTCTCGACAAGAGGTTGCCTATCACTGCCAGGCAATTTGTTTGGTGCACTTGTCAGCAGTTGCAAAATCTTATCAGCCATCACCAAGGAGGTGGGAGAAAATGAAAGGCGAACAAAAGAATAGAACCGCAGAAAGTAAGCATATGGAGATATGGCAAAATCAAATAATTTTATTAGACCTAACAAGCTGGACATAACAGCAACACCTTACAGAAATACATATATATGGAATTACGATTCCAACTTCACTTAACATTTCCATTAGAAGATCCATCAACTTGCTTTGAGAGCTGTTCTTCTCCAAAACCAGACTTGAACCCAAGCTTTGGCCATTCATCCTTGTCCATAAGTCCATTGTCCATTCTGCAGCGGAAGTAAATTTTTGCTTTTTCACGGCAATCATCGTTACGAAAATCATTTTCCTGAAATTAATTGTTTGAAAAATGGGAATTACTTGACTCTCCTTATAAGATGTTCTTTGATACAGTGAACCCTCGTTAATCCGGCACCGTCGATAACTCGGCGCCACAGGAAAGGTAGCGAGGGGAGGTTTTATCAAGAAACGGACATCAATAACTCGGCGCCCTCCATAATTTGGTAGTCCCACTCCAGTCCCTTGGGATGCCGAGTTATCGGGGTTTGACTGTATAAGATGTCCCTTGGTCACACCCTGTTGGTCTACATCGTTTTGTTCTAATTGTGAGGTAATTTCCAATATAAAAAACCTCTAGAGTCGGTCTCGAGAGCTTTTTTCACTGAGAATCGATTTGCAATAAATTTAAAATACAAACCCTCAGACACATACTGTATTCCAACATCTCCATGTGGCACTTTTTCTTGTAGTCTAATGGAAAAACACCTTTTATCGGCGGCGTGGAATTGGCAACTTTATTGGAAGAGCCGCCGGAGTAAGAAGCCATTTCTGAGACCTGAGAGACTAAAAATTTCATTTTTAGCGTATTACAAAACCAATTCGTTAGATAAGTCTAGCACGATACAGACAACACTGGACAACCGGGTACCCCCAGGGACCATTCTCCGAGTGCCGAGCTATCAAGGGTTGACTGCAATTAATTTTCGTGCAACTTTACATTCAATTACCGTGTGTCCCAAAAGTTCGGAAACTTTTTTTAACGTCCAATCTAGGATACATTCTTCCAACATTTAATATACTATAACATACCGTTAGGTAGTACTATAACATACCGTTAGGTAGCCCAGAATGTTTCCGAACTTTTGGGACACACCGTAGGATTAGGATAACGAAAAACAGACACATTCACTACAAGAAAACCAAAAAGCAACGAAAGTGCCACAAGTGACCCAAATTCTACAATAAAGACCAGCGGATTCAACTGTAAGTATTTATTTGCACATAAAAGAACGAAACAATTTGACGGAGAGAGCAGGTAAAGGAACGGTTTCACAAACATATATTTGAGATTACCAAGGAAAACAATCAGGTAAACAATCACAGTAACAATTTTGTAAACTAGATTTCAATCAGAAATTTTTCTTTCTAATAAGTAAGCATCCCGAGGGTCAATCCTTCTGTAATAATTCTCAATCCTCTTTACAAAATGAAAGTCGAACCCTTTGTAGAACTTCAGAGCAATCTCATTATTCGTTTGAACATGTAAGTAAACGCTCTAAAATCATCGGTAAAATGTCTGAGAAATTTCAAACATGCTGGAAAATCGCCTACCTTAATAGTTTTTGCATGGTTTTGACACCATTCCAGAAGCTTTTTCAACAACAGGCTGGCCACACCACGACGACGAAAGGAAGGAAGGGAAGCAAGTGTCAAAATGTTCACATGGCGAAATTGAGGCGATAGACGAAGGTCAGTGCTGGAATTTGAATTGCTAGAAGCCTTTGTTCCCGATTCATAGCACCCATTGTTCTCACTTGAAGCGGAGTGATTCAGGTCCTCTTCAAAAATATTCTCGCTCATCGACTGTTCACCATTGCTCTCATCACTTTCATCTTCCATAAGCTGGCAGCAAATAGCTCCAACGATAGTGTTGCGGAAATATGCAAGCTTGGCCCAGTGCTTTGGCAGATCTGAAAGAATGAGTTGAAGAAGCATAAACGTTGAAGAGCAACTACTCACCAGCACTTTCAAACATCATCTTCTTCAAATGCCAATGATTCACGGATTGCAGCAACTGTTTGTAGAACCTATCCTCATAGCTGGTCACCAAAGAAGTTTCATTTAGCAGCTTCAAGTGTCGTACATTCACCGTCGTCAGATCGAGCAGCTCAACCCCTATTTTCTTGTTATTTAAAGCATCAGAAGACCGAGTTGGAAAAGCTTTTTCTTGCTCCAAATTGCCTTCAACATCGTCAATATCCACTTCTCCGCCGTCTTCCGTCCATCCACGCCTTTTAGCAGTCGACTGGTTGACCACTACAGCCGGGTTACTTGAACATTGTTTTCCGGTATTAGAAACCTCCTTCATTTTCAAAACACTAGAAATCATGACTGTGAAAGTTGCCAACAGAGCAATGGGAAAAAAGCTGACTGCTCTCGGATGCAAAAATGTGTAAAGTTTCAAACAACACATAATGGATTTATTGGATAATGCAGCAAATACAGTTTACTATCCTAACATTGTAAACAGGTTTAAGATTTAATGTCCCTCATTTTTCCCTTTCTCTTTTCTTTCAAGCCACTTAGAATAATTATACCAGCTTTGAACAGGAACAGCAGGAGAGGGCTTTTTTGTTTTTTCCCAGTGCTGCAAATAGGCATCACCCAAGAGAACAACAGAAGTGGTAGCGAGAATAATATAAAACCTAGCTTTGCTGAGAGTAACCATTGATGACCTAAGCACCAACATTTTGTTTGACCATAAAAATTCAGGAAAGCTTGCCTAATCTTCGAGATTATCACTGACAGACGTGCCTGACCAACGGTTTAGATCCTGCTGTCTTATTCTCGTTCCCGATTGATAACCACCAGATATAATGTCTGAAAATTAGGAGCTTGACGGAATTGAATAAGAATACAGTCGACTCTCGATATAAGAGCACTTCGATATAAGAGCACTTCGATATAAGAGCACTTCGATATAAGAGCACTCTCGCTATAAGAGCACAAACTGTCGGTCCCAATGGGTGCTCGTATATCGAGAGTCGACTGTAATATGCAATCAGAATAATATTTAATAAAAATAATCACCCACTCTCTGAAGCGTAGTAGAAATTGAGAACCGCCGGAGTATGGTCGTACAGCTTTCTTCGAAAATTCTCTTCTCTGCGCGATTTGACGAAGATATAGAAAGTTGAAGCACAAAGAAGAAGCTCGCAAGCAATTCCAACACCGATAACTTCCTTTAATCCCATAAACGACGCTACAAAAGTAAAAGTTTTTAAAGATGACTCCTCAATAAATTTTGTTCTTTTTTTCAGCAATGAGGAGATCGAGATATTACGCCACATACGTGCTAATTTTATTGGTTTGCAAAAAGTATGATTTTACTTATTTGACACCACGAGCACGGTCGACAAATACAGGGTGATTTTTTATAAACGCCCGAACGAATTTTGGCCATAGCTTAATTTTCGTCATTTTTACGAAATCTTAAAAAAAAAAGAACAGCTTCTGGCATGTCGAATGACATCAAAATGCATTGTTGTCTCACATTTGCCGTTGATAATTTTGGCTTTTAAAAAAGACTTTTTAGATGTCTTATTCGCCTGAAGAACGAGCAAAATGCGTCAATACAGTCGACTTTCCCAACAGCAGTACGAGAAAAAGGGTTCACATCCTAAAAGTAATTGCACTATGAGGACATCTACATCCACTAAGTGGACATCCGCTTTGCTTAGCTAGTTTCCTTGCATCAGATCTATTTTTGCATCACATGTACTTATTCCCGCATCAGATGTGGTTTTTTTCCTATTTAATCTCCCTCTATTCATTTAACGTGTTCGTTTTGAATGTCAACGGAAATGCAATCAAAATTTCAAAGCTCCTGTTTATTTAGTGGTTTTGAGTTGTAATAGTGGTGGAGTGATTGGGTTTTAGTAAATTAAATAGTTTACCTCCTTCCAAGTGATTTGGGCACCCTCCAGCTGTTTCACCTTCACAGAATATCTTGCTCCAAGTATGAAATTGAACATAGTTTTGTTAACTGGGGCTTACCGCATAAAGAAACTCTAGTATGCATACATGTTTTATGCATCCAGAATTACTTTCGAGTGATTTATGTCTCAGGTATTTTTGTTTGCGCATCTCAACCCCAAGCCTTCAAGCTCCCTACGCCTTTGGAGGGGGCGTAGGGGGCTTGAAGGATTAGAGATGCGCGCACAGACTTACCTGCGAGATGAATCCAAGCAAGACTTTTGTCCATAAATGCATTAAAGACTTTTTGCCAAAACATTGTATAATTCCCTAATATAAGATTGTTTACCTTGGGGGATTTTGCCTTGGTCCCCCCTGTTGTTTTTTATATATTTTTTGTAATTTGCCCTCCAGCTGTTTCACCTTCACAGAGTACCTTGCTTCAGGTATAACACTGAACAGTTTTGTTAACTGGGGCTTACCGCATAAAGAAACTCTGGTATGCATACATGTTTTATGCATCCAGAATTACTTTCGAGTGATTTATGTCTCAGGTATTTTTGTGTGCGCATCTCAACCCCAAGCCTTCAAGCTCCCTACGCCTCTGGAGGGGGCGTAGGGGGCTTGAAGGATTAGAGATGCGCGCACAGACTTACCTGCGAGATGAATCCAAGCAAGACTTTTGTCCATAAATGCATTAAAGACTTTTTGCCAAAACATTGTAGAATTCCCTAATATAAGATTGTTTACCTTGGAGGAGCAAAGCAAAAGTAGAGAGAGATTTCTGAAAATTCTAAAGAAGATTTCTAAATGCCGAAGCGTCTTTTATGCGAAATTGCAAA